>VZTX01019007.1:0-69554 GCA_013400915.1 Pardalotus punctatus
CAATTTGCAGTTCTTTTTGGTTTTAAGTGAACAAAACTTTTGGATAACATCTATTAGTATGCTCTCATTCTCTGACCTACAGAGCACGAGTTGAAGCATTTTGCTCATCAGACACTGGGGTTTTTGCCACTTTTACCTTAACCCTTTGTGCTACTCTGTAGAGCTTAATTGTCACAAACTATCCCAAGTCCCTCGATTTCTGGTTCTATTTGACCTTAATATTAAGCGATGTTGTCATGTACTACATGCACTTACAAAAAAAAATTATGGATTCCTAATTGTCAGATGTGTGTAGGTATAATGCAAGTGGAGCTGTAAGTGAGAAGAAGGTGGTGGTCTCATGGCAAAAGTTAGAGAAATTGCTCCTGGGGGGTTGAGACAGAGAATTTGCATGGACGAAAATACTGAAACAATTTTGGAATAGTGAGGCAGATCCTTAGCAGCTGTGATGAAATAATGACTCAGGTCAAAAAATGGGATAGTTGTTTGCATATTACCTTTTGTGTTAGTTGGATCTATAATGTGAAAATGAAGATAAAAGGTTGTAATTGAGGTAGGGAAGTGAAAAGGTCAGGCACCAACTTATGGGAAGTTACACTGTCAACAGGCAGCCCAAAAGACAGGCTTATCCTTTGGTCCACAGATGTTTTCTAATTAGGCACTCTCTTTGTTCTGAATTTGCGCAGCAACTTGGACAGCTTTGTTGAGGGCTCTTAAATACTACCTTATTCAAGAGAAACTAAATTTGGTGGCTGAACTTAATAAAAGTCTGTTTCTCTGCAGATTGATGCAAGAAGCTCAGTTAGAATAAAATGAGGAACTCTTTGATATAGCAGTGTGTCTACAATGTAAATGTCTTAAGGCTACAAAAATAGAAAAGAATCGAAGTGCTCTGCTGACCAAATGTATGAGGAAAAGCCCGCTGGCACAGTTGTACTTGTCCTTCAAAAGGCTCCTTCTGGTCTCTGCCCCAGAGCCTTTTAGGGAAACTAAGCAAACACGGCATAAGACAGTAAGCCTTGCATGGTTATATAATTTGCCCCCAAATAAGAACAGTGATATGGGAAACTGCTATGAAAGTGAGGGCATGCCACCTTGGAGTTCCATAGGGATTTGTGCTGGAACTCTTAGTTCAACCTGTTAATAATCTAGGAAAGCAGCTGAATAGTGAGGTGACACTGACGACAGTAAGAAGTTATTATTCACTGTAATAAGAGGAGATATGACTGAAGACTTGCAGAAAGGTTTTTCAGAAATAAATGTATAATAAAATGAGGCTAAATTCACTTTAGACAGACTTACTACAAATCAGTTTGCCATGTACATTAGCAGAGGAATAGAGAACAAAAGGGAAAATAGGATTTTGCTGATGTATAAATCTCTAATGACAATACAGTGCATGGTTCTGGTCTCTGTTATATCCAAAGGGATTTAGTAAACGGAAAGAAGGTTCAGCAAGGATCAAGAGAGATGGTCAAAGGGGAGATATGGGACATAAGAGCTGAGGGACCGTATCATTATGTTCTTGCAGTTACCTTTTGTACATGTACCGATTTGTTGTGTTCTAACTGTTCCAAGTAAGTGAAAAGACAACGTGCAGAAGAATCATCTAATGATGATTCATTAAATCCTTAAACCAAATGTTAACTAATGGTAAAATAATTAAGTTCCACTTAATGCTGAGTGATGATAGAATCTAAAATCAACTTTCCTTGTTGGTATGTGACTTGCATAAGAAAAACAAGTTCTTGGTTTGCTTCCAAGCCATTTGGAAGCCTCTTGTCAATGCTCTCTTCTCCAGTTATTTTTGATATAACACAACTATTTGCCTTTCCCTGGAGACTTGACTGTGTTGGTCCATCACAGATGAGATGTCATCTCAGTAGGTACAAAGCAACTGAAGAAACAAAGTATTTAATAAAGCAAGAATTTAATCTGGAAGAATGCCCATTCTTAGCCTGGTAATCTGGGTTTCCTGCTATTCTTGCTGCTTTCAGATTTTAGTTTCTCATGGATATTATTTTTTAAAAAATCATTTCTATTTCAGGGTTAGATAAAGTATCAGATAGTTTTAAAAAACAGTGTTTTATTTATAACAGTAGAGACAATAGGTTCAAAGAGTTCCCAATTTCACAGATACATCCCTATTGGGGATCTTTAAAAACAGGTAATTCTGAGAAGCTTTTCCATATGCAGTTTATTGATACACATCCATTGAGTTCTAACAGTGCGTTGGACTTTTGTAGTTGTGATTTGGATTTTTCTTTTTTTCACCCTGTTCCAAAAGTACTAAATGCTCTGGGCAGTCACAGACAAGTGAATCTGAAGGTATTAAAGATCTAAAAATGAATACTGGGAAAGTTTTGGTTTATTTTCCTCACTGGTACATATAAGTCTTCTTATTTTTTGGTCTTGGAAAAAATTCTTTGGATTAAAGAGCATGAAAGATCTGTACTAAAATGGGACCTGTACAGGGATCTCTTTAGGAAGTGTTTTGTATTTAGCCCTATAGTTTCATTCTATTTAGCAAAATTAGACTGTTTACTTCTTCTAAATATACCCACAAGAAATTATAAATTCCAATTTATGGTGCATTCACATACATTGCCTTTCATTGCTGATACTATTCAGTGGATGTTTCAGTTTGAGGAGGTGTTTCTTACATAGTAATGCCAGGATTTGTAACTTAAGTAGATGCTTTATGAAAAAATGAGAAGCACTTAAAATTTCTAAACCAAATTCTAACAAAACCTTTAAATTCCATTCCTTACATGGTGGGGTTTTTTTTTGTGGGTTTTTTTTTTTTTTTTTACCCCTAATACCCGGTGTAAATTTTCCTCCTGCTTCATCTTTTAAAATTCTTATCATTTTACCTTCCACAAGTATTCTGGGAACTTAAAAAACAAAACTAAAAAACCCCCCAAAAAACTAGTAGTCTATGCTGAGTGATACTGGTGAGGGAAAAAGTGAAAGTAACCTCTGTCAGATGAAGGGAAAATGGCCAGGTACCTACTTATAGAAATGGAATACCTTTCTGTCCTTTCAGGTTATCTCAAATGTTGGACACTTGCTTGTGGTCAGTAGTATTAAATTCCATTAGTCACTCCTGAAGGAAAGCCATATGATTTTTCAACAGTGATAAATTTACTGCTTAATCTATGAAAGCCATAAGAAGGATATTGCTAACTAGATAAACCATATGTAAAATAACCACAAGATAAGAGCAGGACAAAAAAAAAAAAGAAAAGAAAATCAGATCTTTTATTACTGTGAGTATCAATTGTATATTTCTAGCTTACAGCTCTTAGACCCAGATAATAACTAATGCCTCCAAGTGAAATTCTCAAATGTTGTGTCCTGTGTGAGACGTACCAGCCATAGGCAATATGGTGATGTTTTAGCCAGCACTGACACCCTGTATGCAGCCAACTTTTCCTGCTGGCAGTGTTGTCCTGCAAATTATTGCCCTTCCCATCTTATCAATGAAATGAAAGGATTTTTATTCTTTTATTATTGACTATTGAAGTCTGGTTGCAGAGTGCAATCGACTTGGAACACAACCAATTCATCTAATTGTTTCATTCAACCTTACACGTGTTCAGGCAAAGCTAACTTAGATTTCTCTTCTGTCTGGCACGAGGTGGGATGGATGCTGATAATAGGACTTCTCAGGTAAGAAAGGTTAGATAAGGAACCGTCAGTAATGTTTTTTACTCAGCACACAGGCACTCACACAGGTGTTTTCCTCTCACTGAAACAGTACTCAAGCCACTTCGAAATACACTGTGGCCTGATACAGATCTAGAAGCAACATTTACCAATGATAGAAACCTGCAGGATGTTGCCACTGATGACAGCACTTGCCCAAAGAGTTTGTTGACTGCATTCCTTCCCAGTCCCTGGGCAGACTCAGCTGCAGGCAGCTGTCCCACGACTGTATGCATTAGGGCTGACTTTGGGAAGAGGTAACTGAATTGAGAATTGCTTTTAAGCTGCTTTTAAGCAGCTTCTGGTTTTAATTGACAATGAGGTCAAGCTTCTGTAAATTATCCTACTTGAAACACTTCTGAAGCTGTTTTGGTTTTTTGTTTTTTTGTTTTTTTTTGGTGATAGCATAACTATTGTACTTTGCTTGTGAAATTGATTTGTGAAGATTTTAAATTTCAATAATTGTGTAGGTAATACTGATGATCAAATTAACTGGATGTAAATGGCTGTTTACCTCTGTCTAAACATTGCTCTAATCACTAAATTATGCTCACCTGAGGTGTTTAGTTGGCTATCTTACAAGCAGAGAAATGGGGAAAGCTAAAAGGCATGGATGGAAGGACTAGTCCTAATTCTAAAAATTCACATTAAACTTGTTTTGAACAAATAAAAGGGGTGCGGAAAACAGGATTGGGTTCTTTTTATGGTATAAAGCCACAGAAGACATAACAAAGCTACTTAATGCTCTCTTTTGAATTGGCTGAAGTAGATATGTCAGGATTACAGGCTGTACAAATCTCTAGATGTACTCTGTAGGCTGTTTGGTCAGGTGGTGGGATTATAAATAGGTAGGCTTAGTGATGTCAGCAGTAGCAGAAGGGAACAACAGTGAGCTTGCCATGCACACACACACACCCTCCCTTCTACCTCCATATGCTATTGAAGGAAACTCACCTGATATTAATGGAGAAGAACCACCTGTGCTGTCATGGAGGTGAGCAGAAAAGTAGTGTAATCAATTTTAGCTATTATTCTTCCTTCTCCCTTTTTTAGAGGCTGAGCAGAATGGCTTCAAAGTAATATTTGTGTTATCTTGGGTTGTCCTAACACCTGCTGTGAGGAAAAATATTTACCAAGAATTATACACCCACAGTAGCATGTGAGTCCTTGCTCTTGGAGGGAATGCAGGATTCAGGTGTAGGGCAGTACATAAATTGCCAGAACTTAACTCCAGGCCTTTGTGAAGAAACTAGAATTAATGTCTGTTGTCCTTTTTCAGACAAAGTATGTAATAATTCTACAAAAGGTTTTTTAAAATCCCATCTCTGGGTAAAAGATGTATATAAAGACTTATATACAGGTAAAAGCATGTATAAAGACTTATAAATTTATCTATGTGGACAGAGTGCTGAAATTTCAGTGGTACATTTCTGGGTCTAGAAGCTGTTGCATATTTTATTTTAAGTTGATATTTGGTGCTTAGAAGCTCAAATGAGGTTTTTGAGATTATTTTAAATGAGGAATGCTGTTATTTCATGCAGACTGTAAAACTTTCCTGATTTCTTTGATTTACATTCATCAGGTTTTGATCTAAAATTTGCTGGGGAAAGAAAGCGCCACTAGTTGCTTGTAATAACTTGTAAAAGTCAATTCTTTTAGTGTTTAATATAGCAGAGTCCTTGCTGTGTATTCTGTGTATTCCTTGAATATTGGTTATTACTTTCATTTATCATGGAAAACATTAAAACAATTTTGTCATACCTAAATGGACTAAATACCTAAATAACTGCACAATGCCAAGATGGACTTTGCTTACAACAACAAAGAAAGAATTTAAGAAACTGTTCAGCTGAACTTGTACAAGTCAGTATGCTACTGGCACTGTATCATGTGTTAGCCTGTTAAAAACTCAGCAGTGAAGTACATGGGCTGTAAACTGGCTGGGGTAGTGAAAAGGATGCAGGGGTGTATATAGAAGTGAAGTATAGTAGTTAGAGCAAAGCATTCATTATTAAAGTTTCTTTACATTCCCCAGAGCAGACTGCTGGTGTTTATAATAATTATTATATAAATAAGAATTTTTTCCTATTTTATATTTAATGCTGAAGTCCTGTACCTTTTTGCAGAAAGTGCAGAGGCTTTCTAGTAGAAGTAATGGGTCATCCGAAATTGCTTTGGTGTTACCAGGGAGCAGGGAGCCAGCTTTCTTCAAAGAAATATCTTCTTTCTTCCTTGCCTCTTGCAAGAATCCAGTAAGAAATGGATCCAGGGGATTTTGAGCGTGCAGATACCAGCAGAGAAAGGGGATAATGACAGCTCTTGTGTGCAGATGGGGATGAGTTTGGAGATGAAATAAGAGCATTCATTTGGGGCCCCGAGCTGCCAGCCAGTGAGGGAGTTAAAGTAGGACAAAGGGGAGGGAGCTCCTGCTCTCAGTGGCCGCAAAGGTGGCCATGAAAATTGATGGTCGGGTTTATGCTGTGGGGGGAGCTGGGATGGGATATGTGGCTCTGCTTTGCACCGCTCATCGCCATTTACAGAGTGTGTAAGAGATGAGGCTGGGGCTCCAGCAGCAGCACTGGCATTTGAGGAGTTAGTAAATGTGACCCTGTTCCTGAAGGTAAAAGGTTTTTCCACTTTGCCTTGTGAGGAGGATGCAGTCAGGGGAGTGAATGTTGAGGAGGCAGCTATAAAGGATGAGCAGGAACATCTGGTGGCAGGTAGGTACTCAAAGCATTTCTTTTGCAAGCAGTGTTAACCCAAGATGCTCGCTGTTTCTGTTTGGGGAACTATAGCTACAGTCCTCATGCTTTGGGAGAAACTTCGTTATTACAATCATACCTTTCAGGATACTAACTGCCAAGATGCTCCTCTTGAAATCTAGTATAGAAAATGTTTGGTTTATTACAATTTCTTAGCCTAAATCTAACTCTTTTTTTCCTCTTTAATTTTCTTTCCTGTAATGAGCAAGGATATGGTTTTTGCTGACATAGTTGTCTGTGTAGCAATTCTGTATACATTTGTCATGTGTCTCCTAGTATCTCTGTGTATATGTATATAGATATACATACACATATATTTATATTTAATCTTCTTGCTCAGGACAGGTAGCTTTTCCTGCTTCCCATTCCCTTCCAGTGCTTAATGTCATGTCTGTTCTTCAATTTACTAAATTTGCCTATTTCTTGGTTATGTGAATGTACAGAACATTTTAAGTGTTACCAAACTCTACGTGTATAAAGGACATAACTACTAAGAGAAGACTGCTGGCGAATGAAGAACTTTCTGCTAGGGAGAAAGCTTGTTCTGTTCCAAACACCTGCAGGGAAAATGAAAATAAGTTGCAGTGCTTTCTAAAGTTGCTTGCTGTGCTTTCTCAATTATTCTTCCCGTATTTGAATTTTCAGCTGGGAAGGGGACTGTTGCAGTGCTTTCTAAAGTTGCTTGCTGTGCTTTCTCAATTATTCTTCCCGTATTTGAATTTTCAGCTGGGAAGGGGACTGTTGCAGTTGAACCCAGCCTGCTACAGCAGCTAAAAGGAGAGGGGTTAGTTAGATTTTGTCTTCCCTGTTACTGTCAAGGTTCTTAGCTGCTATCCTGCACTACTTTATCTGTTACCCATCTACATCTACAACCATGCACCTATATTTAAGACATATATGTATATGAGGGAAAAGGCAGGGGTCTGTATTAGGCTCTTTCCTAGGTACTGTCATGTTGAGTGGCTCTGCTTTTCTTTTCCTTACCTTTCCCAGCCTCTAAATCTATCCAGTGCCTGCCTCCAGTGTTACTTCTAAAACATGATTTTGAACAGGAGAGAAAAGCAGCAGCAGCAAAGCTCGTATAAATTGACAATTCTTACTTCTGTTGATGTTCAGAATAGCAGCTGGAAAAGCCATGAGCAGAGCTAGATGCTTCATCTGCAGGCTTTGAAAAGACAGTGGCATTGTACCTGCTTTCATGACCGGGAGGTAACAACCAGCAGGACAGATTCAGGTTTTGTTCTATTTGAGAGGCCTTAATTGAACTTTCTTACTAGTCATGGAAGAAAAACAGCTGTACGAGCAACCTTTTTAGCAGTTCTTGAAAAAGGTTTGAAGGTTTATTTTTAGTGGAGGTAACATGCGTTTGCTTGAGTTTTAAGTATTTGTTAGATTATTATTAGTGTATCAAAGGTTAAGCTCTCCCTTTCAAGTTGCTCTTTGTTTTCTTTTCCTGTTTATTCAGTCAGTTATATATTACTCAATTACTGTTACAGATTTACTCCTTTCTCTTTCCTGCTCTGCTTCCATTCTGTCAGGTTGTTTTCGTAACTGTAAATATAATAAAGGGTAAGTGAGCCATACAAAGTTTTAATTGTTTTGAATGCCATTCAGATTTTTTGTTCTTTCTTTTGGCAGCATATCTAGGTTACTTTTTGCATTTTTTACATGTGAAAAGGTTGCACCAACAGGTATACATACCTGCTTTTTGCAGAGGTATGTCACACATAGACATGCCAAGTTTGTATTTTGCATTAGCCCTATTTCCTTCAGAAGTCTAAATTCTCAACCTCTTTAGAAATAATGTCATTGGAACTAATTTTCCACTTTACTTTATTTGTTAGTCTTGCTTTGGGTTTTTTTTCCCCCCCCAGGAGGAAAAGAAATACTTCTCTTGGCACAACAGAATGTGTTGTAGCAAAACTTTTGTATCAGAACACATTTCTATAGTCCCTCAATAATAATAATAAACTTTATGTTAATTTAGAGGAGAAAGTATTTTTTCCTTTTTTATCCTCTCTTGCTTGCTAGGATTCTGAGCTTTTGGCTCTTCCTAAGAGCAAAGCAGTTCATAGGCCTAGGGAGGAACTAACGGTGTTTTGCTGGATGGTACAAGACAACACTAAGTCATCTGTTCTCAGGAGTTGAGTCTTTCATGTGTTTTAAGTGAGCTTGAAAAGATCATTGTAATATTAGTTATTGTTTAGCTTTGAAGGGCAATGAATTAATTTTTTTTTTCTAGAAAAGTTTTAAATTTGTACTTTAATTACAGTATATGTTTATACCCCTTTAATGCCAAGAGAAACACAGTTAAAAACATGTCCATAATACAGATTTGTGTTTGTTGTCTCAGAATTGCCTCTTTTTCCTTTTAATGAGAGAAAACATTTAATGAATCATGGCTCAAATACAGTTGCTTCTGTTTTCAAGACTGTCACTGCCATGGGGACAGATAATCAGAGGGGGCAAGTGTCTGTTCCAAATGGTCTGGAGGGAACTGAAGGATTCATTTGCTGCTTTCTTGCTTTTAGTGTGAACCAGACATCCAGAGATTCCATTAAGCTTTCACCTTACTGTCATGGTTACCGTCCCAGTTCTGTGATTTATTTCTCTCCAGGAGAAGACTTTAAAAAAAAAACCTTCAGAGCAATGAGGCTAGCTAGGGGGTAAATCCACACATCCCATTGACTAGGGAAACTTTTTCTCTCATAAGATCTTTGAAAACATGTCCTGATTCCAGGGATGCCTCATTTTCTTGATCCACTTTATTTATAAAAAGAGAGCAGAAATGCATTTTACTTTTTTTTTTTTTGCTTTCTTTATGGCAGTCATAAAGGCATGAGTAAGAGAACATCTATAGATGATTTGTTGTTTGCTGGAACCTCACTGAATAAATCCATAGAGATAATCTTCGAAGATCACTTAATTTGTAATATTATCACCCATAGCATTACTACTGCCATGTCAGTTGATATATCAGTTGCACAATGAGTTATTGTGTTGGCAGAGCTGAATAGCCAGTGGCTTATTTTATGCCATATTATTTTTCTCTATTGTTTTTAAAATACCAGTATTATTTACAATATTTGTATCCTTTCATTCTTGGGAATCTGTATAGAGAAGTGCCCTGTAAAATAACCTGTTATCACAAAAGATTTACAAACTGTTCATGTTTGTTCTTCTACCTGGAAATTGAAATTAAAATATGTTTCTGAACTTGTTTTTTTTTTTTCTTGGTACCTATTGAACCACCTACTAGACTCAGTATCTGTATAATATGACCTCACATTCTTCCCCAGATAACTAAATGGATGAGTTTAGGATCTGAAAGGTCATATTTCTCTCTGGAGCAGATACAGCAAATATTTTTCCTTTATATTATCCTACATGTATCATAGGGCTGGCTTGAAGGGATAACCTAAGAATGGACATTGTTTGACTCTCATTGATCCATACCTTGATCTTAACATCTGACTGGTGCTTTTATAGTAGAAATAAAGAGAGAGACTGTATATCAAACAGCGATATTGATGTTGAGATGAAAGCCTGGTATCAAGGGTAATAGTCATGTTACATAGATGCTCTGGGGCTGGCACAGGAAATACTTGGGCGGCTTAACGTTGAGGAAAAATATTAGAATACTACCATGCGTCTAACTTAAAAGTCATCTTTTTTGAAGCACTTTGGGCATCTCAAATTTTGTATAGAAACCTGTGTGCCTGGCAATAATTTAGTAAAGATGAATAGAATGTATTTTTAAAGTATTTTTTCATGTATACTTACGCCTGAAATATATAGCAGTGATTTTTTTAGTGACCTGCCTTGATTACTTCAGTCATTTGCTGGACTATGATGAGCAGATCAGATAGTAATGCTGCAGCTGTCTCCAAACTTTTTCCTAGCAAGCAGTGTTTGATCTTGAAGACTTGCAGTGGTGATGCTATGAAACCATTATTCACAAAGAGGGAATAGAATAAACTTAGTTTAGAGGACCAGTTTGTTCTGTGAGTATTAAAGATGAGTACTGGGCTGGGAATGCTTATAGGTGAAATTAGGAGCCTAAATATTTTGTATACCTGTTGGACAAAATTGATGTATCATTGTTAAAAAAACCAAATCAATGTTTTTAATATAGGCCTGAACTCTTGTTCAAGTGTTCCTTGTTTGAGAAGATTATGTGTGAGGTTTTGGCTGTCTGCTTCTATGACGTGGCAGTGAAACAGCATTATTGTAATAGTCAGGAGAGCATTGTAATAATTGCTTGGGATAAGAGGCTGAAGACAAGAAAAACTCTAGAAGAAGCTTTGTTGCAGTGGCCTTTTTCTTCTCATGATGTGATCTTAGTAGAGTTAGATCCTTTTCTGACTTTGAGTGAAAAAAAAACACAGCACTGCTTGTACTTTTGGTAAATATAATCTTGTAAAATTTAATTTTAAAAAAAGTTGCTTTTTGAATAAACCAGTGTTCTTCATAGTGCCATAAGTCAAATTAACCAACTGAAGTGTGTCTGTGAAGGTTTTTAATGTACTATGTTTAATGAACTGTTTCAGTACCTGAGAGATTACTGAATTGCAAGTGAGATCCTTATGACCTTTCCTGTCCTAGGTGAATGCCATAGAAAACTTGAGGAGAGGTTCTGATGTTGGAGGTTAGATTCAAAATAGTTTCAATGAGAGTGCTATCAAGCTGTCTTTGTATAGTCTCATGTAATTGTGTTCCAAATGGGAAATTAAGTGCTGTAAACAGTAATTTTCTTTGATGCTGTAGCCTTTGATTGTACACTAATCTAGAAGATAGATTTCTCCTTTTTTTTTCCTCTTTTTCTTGGGAAAGAGATTCTTATTGAAAGGAAGTACTGGTGAAAACTGGAATATCCAGGTCACTGTAAGTTCAAGTATTTCTCATTATTTTATAGTGCCTTTCTCTAGTTACTGATAGTAAAAAATACACTGCATGTAACTTTCTAAGAGGATTTTTTTGAAAATCAAATAAATAGATGCATTATTTATTTATTGTGTGAGACTTATTTTTAAAAGGCTTCTACACATCCAGATCACTGACACTGTTATTTTTTTTCTTTGCAAGCAGGAAAGCTGTTGAGATACAGCAATGACATTTTATTCTGTTGAAGTGGGATCTGAAGCACATAAAATGTTGACCTTATGGTCTTGGATTTGATTTAAAGATGCACCGTTTTTCTTAAAAGATGATAGTCTTCTATTTGCATTTGTCTGAAAGAATTCTTTAATACAGGAATTGTATTGTTACACGGACTGTTAGAAACTGCAGGTGGGACTTCAGAAATTTAAATTTCAAGAGACATGAATCAGTTCTCTGGGGAGCAGTATAATCTCTACTTGATGAGAACCAGCTGAAGGCCTTGGCAATAAGCAGTTGGCTCCTGGTGCTCTCCTAACATGGGAAATAGAAACTGCCCAGGCTGCACCACCTTGTGAGAGCGTTATGGGTGTCCCTTCGGCTGCCTTGTTTGGAGCTCAGAAGAATCAGAGAAGAAGAATTTATTTATTGTTTTGCTTTGGCTCAAGCAGTTGTGTAAACAGAAAATTTATGTAGAAGATAATATGTTGCTGGAATTGTTTATCTGATGATAAACAGTGGGGAGCACATCTCTTCCAGAGAGTTGGAATTGGGCAGTTTCAATGTCTGGTATATATAGGGAAGTTTAGCCAGCTGGGATGGGACTGGGACCCATACGGACAAGGAATGAGTGAGGACCCACAATGTGTAGGATACTGTTGGACAATTTCCAGAGGAGTTCTTATTGTGAGTTGTCGCCTCATTTGGTTAAAAATTCTCTTTTAATTTCCTTTGTATTAACTAATTCATAGCTAAATAAGCTGCACTTTGATTCTTCCTGCACCTTCTCTGTAATTTTTTAGTAGCCATGAGAATGAAGAACATGTTTTTGGTTTTTCTAACTCCTTCTAATGTTTGTTTTGAAAATTAACACAGATTGGCTTAGGTTCTAGCACATCTGGAAGCTATCTGAACATGAAAGGTGCTGTGAGTAAGACCACTTACTGAGCACCTTTTTTTCTGGCCTCTGAAGTGTTGTTTTAGATGATTGGGAATTACTCTCTTTGTTGTGATTATATTTTGTCTTACTAAAAATAACAGGTTTTTTTAGAAGAAACTAGGCTAACATCTCTCTGTGTCATTTTAGTAAAATCATTACAAATCAACAGCTCTCCTGGTTTACTGACTACCTGGTGTAGGTTAAGCAGCAAGAAGAGAACGAGGGTTTTGTTGGTTCTTTATGATGGCAAAGTATTTGAAATGATGGTATAGACTTGGAGTTACTTTTGGTGTTAGGATGAAATGATGTGTGGGAGATGGCTTGGTGAGAAAATCACTTTCATCGGCTTCTTGAATGGCAGAGTAGGGAGGGGAGGGTATGTAGGTAAAAACTACCCCTGCAAGTGCATTTCCACCATCACCTTTTTATGTGATTATGGTCACTTGAATTGCTCTTGCTGTCCAGTACCAGCTCTGGGGCTGGGGGTATAGCCCAGCCTGCTCCTCTAGTAAGGTAGACACAAACTCAAATAATGAAAAAGCTGTAAGATCAAATGCAAATACTTTGGGCTAAGAAGGAGAGATGAGAGAATTGGTGAGAACTGAAGAAAAAGATGCGGCATCTGGAAACAGAAAATGAAAGCATTGGGATCCCTGTTTAATAAGAGGTTGCCAAAAACTTGGCATGACTTCTGAGAAATTACACTTGGGATTTTTCTCCTTTGTGTGGGGTGGGACACGTAAGCATAACTAACCAAAGCACAATCAGATTTTCTAGACATGGGTGGGGTAAATGGCTCTGCAGTGAGGGGAATGAGGCTTCAGCAACCTGGTTAGACAGCCTGACCCTGTGTGTGTGTGTTCTTTATAAATATGTGGAACTTTGGCTGCTGTGTATGTGTTTTGATAAGAATATTTGGTGAGTTTTAGCTCTCTTCAGTGTTAGCTAGACACTGTATGAAAAAAACCCATTTATTGTTGTGTGTCATTAAGCACTCCGGTGATAGTAGAGTTCAAGTGATAAAATTGCATTTGCCTACTTAATGGAAAATAAGATTCCACTAGTGTTTGACAAGAACTCTTTCTGTGATGCTTCTTCAAAGAATAAATTCTGCAGTTTTTAACAGTCATTTGAAGTTAAAGATGTAAGAAAGAGTAAAGAAGGGGGAACAAGAAGTACTGGTTCACTTTGGGTTTTTTGGTATTAATGTCATAGGGTGAGTTTTTATGTTTTTTGGATTTAATTTATTTCTAATGTATTGATGCTCTGTACTAGCTAATAATTTATGTTTGGCAGTTACATGAAAGCTAAAAATCTTGCAAAAAAAAAAACAAACCCACAAAAACCCAAAGAAGCTGGGGAGGAGTACAGAGAAGTTTGATTCATGCATTTTGCAATGTTCATGTAACCCTGAAACAACCCAGGCAAGCTGTTGTAGAGACCGAAGTCAAATTTTCAGCTCATGCTGCACATCTTGAATTGCATGTAGAGCACACCAAACTAATTTAAAACATTGAGAGCAGAGATATAAATTTTGCATGTGGATCCTCATTCAGTGTTTTTGGAGGCCTGTGAGTACTCTTGATTAGCTCCAAGGGGCTGTGAATAGTTAATTATTCAGCACAGAGTTCTGAAGTTCAAAACTCTAAGCACTTTCAGCAACAGATCAGTCATGTGAAGCCTTGTTGCAGTTGTTTTTTGCAATGCTGCTCTGGACCTTGTTTGTTCTTCATTGTGAGTGACTTTAAACTTTGTTTTCTCTATAAAGGTGTGTGTTTCCAGTTGTATGCTAGGTTTTTTGTTTTAATTCTGTAGGACAATTATAGGAGTTAATTTCTTTTTTTAGGTTTAAAGTGAATGAACTTTGGTACAGCTCCATCTAAATGACAAGTGTATTTTTGAAATCTTTGTGTATTATGTTTGATATGCATTTCAACGTTCTGTGAATGTGGCTCCATTCAAGAATGTTTATAAGAAATTCAAAAGTTCTCATGAGGTAATGCGTCGTGACTGTGTTTTGGTTTTGTTTCTAATGGTAAAATTCTTTATAATATATCTTTTCTTTCTGAATGTATTGGTTAGTTGTGGAGAGTTATTTAAATAAAGGGTGGTGTTGGACTAGATGTTGCAGAACATGAGAGTCCTGCATTCAGAATTTACTGTAACATACATATATGAAGAGATACAGAGATTTTGATGCTGTTTTAGAAATTTTTTAAAGTGAATAAGTGCAGCTTTTTTAGTGATCGCTCCTTGTATTCAAGAGTAAACTGTCTGGTCACTAACATGAGAAACTGTATCAAGAAAATTGAAATAGGAAATCAGCATAGGTGAGGGGAATATATGAAAGCATATTATGACTGAAATGTCAAGAATTATTACAACAGAGCAGAATTGGTTAAACTGTTACTTTATCACTGTATAGAAGTTAAGTAATGTAGAGCTGGTAGGATTTCGTTGAATAATTTTAATAACCAAAAGAAAAATTTGGGGAGGAAAATTGTCACTATTCCTTCCAGGATCTATCCTATATTAAACACACTGGTAGTGCAATTTGGCTTCATACTGCATAGTACAATATTTCTGTTTATACTAATCCAGTAAATCTCTTTGGTGAATGCGCAAATAGGGTCTTTGCATAACCCAAAGGAGGAGATAAAACCAAAACTAATTTACTTTTTTATGGTACATCAAAAAGCTCTTATTGGCTTGATGTTTTTTGGGCTCTTTTTTTTTTTTTTTTTTCTGATGGATACCTTAGCGTGTTTTGTCTTCTGTCATCACTGATTGTATGTTTAAAATATTCTCTAATCCATTTGTTGCGCACATTACTTTAGAAAATAATAAAGTGTCATTCACTTCTGTTTTGAAACAAGTTAGTTTGCTAGTATGGAATCATATGTATAAATGCATACTTGATTTTTAATTTTTATCTGTTTATTTCAGAAGAAAATCTAAAGCACCACCTCCTCCACCTGAAAAAAAATCCATTGCTGTTACTCCGTTTGATAACACAGAGCCAACCAACCTCATCATGGAACAAAAAGAGAATGTAATTGATAAAGATATTGAATTATCAGTGGTCCTGCCAGGAGATGTGATCAAGTATACTACAGTCAATGGGAGGTATGTTACACAGAATGATATTTTTGTTTAATTTTCTTTTTTTTGCTCAAGTTTACTTTAGTCTTCATCCAGGTTATAATCATGCAGTAAAATACATGATTTGTGTAAGGCTGAACATAAAGTGTGTCTGCAGAAGAGCAGCGAAGTGGAGTGTCAAGATCATAAGTCTTACGAGGGTTCGGATTAGGGTTACCTGAGGGAGCTGGGGTTGTTTAGCCTGGAGAAAAGGCTCAGGAGGGACCTTACTGCTCTCTGCAGCTACCAGAAAGGAGGTTGTAACCAGGTAGGGTTTGGTCTCTTCTCCCAAGTAACAAGTGATAGGATAGGAGGAGATGGCCTAAGGGGACGTTTAGATTGGAAATTAGGAAAAATTTCTTCATGGAAAGTGTTTGACAAGCAAAATGAACAGGCAGCCCAGGGAAGTGGTTTAATTGCCATCCCTGGAGGTATTTAAAAGATGTGTAGATGTGGTACTTAAGGAAATGGTTTAGTGGTGAACTTGGCATTGCTGGACTTGATCTTAAAGGTCTTTTTCAACCTAAGTAATTCTGTGATTCTACTATGATTTCTGGGTAGATATGGAAACATCTACTTTATACACTTACCTACAATTTCGGAAGACTATTTTTTGAGATTCAGAAATCTCAAAAATTATATGTGTAGCCATACCTATTGTTTTTTCTAGTCACTAAAAGTCTCAATAAAATATTGGTTTGTATGATTCAGTGACTTTTCCCACAAAAGTTTTGCTTTTTAAAGAGAAGTTCTTTCATCCTATTTGGGTACAAAGTTATGTGTGTGGCACTTGCTTAGCACTACTACCTGTAGACTGCTAGCAGTCCTCCCAAAATGTCATCATTTCAGACAAAATTTGTAATGTTTCAAAAAAAATCTATAGCTACACCTTTGGAATTCTTTTAACAATTATGTTTTGCTTAAGCTGGTTTTAGTTTGAAATGCATATTTTGGACTGTTAATTGGTAGGATGGATTGTGCATGTAACTCTCAAGTCACTTTTAGTTCAGAAAGACATAAACATTTACTGGTGAGTTGAAATCATAAATCCTGGGACTTAAAATGTAAGTCTACTAAGAAGGCTCCTGTTCAAGGCTGTGTATGGCTCACAGCAATTTGCATGCCAGCTCGTTGCCATCGTAAGTGGAAATAAACCTTTCTGAATATTGTCCTTGTGTTAGTGTATGGCCCATGTCTTTGCTACTGACAGCAAGCAGGCTGATTTATTCATTCATTTAAACCAGGTAATTTAAATGTGTGCTTATACCTGCTTCTTAATGAGACCTAAAGTGTGGCTCGAGTCTGTGTGCACTCTGTCATTTGCTGGAGTTCATGAGGTTATTGTGTAGACATCAAATATCAGCTTGTTCACTGAGCTGCAGTGGTCTTTTTACACACCCCTACCCCCCCAGCTCCAACTCTGTGATTTTCAGGCTAACTTAAATGTGAAATTTTATGTCTCAGAAGAAATTTTCTGAAACAATTTGTGACTACTTGATGTTATATGGTGTTCTTTCCAGTGTGTTTATAGCAAGGAATATTACAGTCTGTAAATACAGTGCCTTTCTCTGTTTTTAAAACTTCTTAGACTTGAGTCTCCATGTGTAGAGTCAGGAACTTCTTGTTCTTTCTGTTCCCTTTGTCCACACTGATGAGTACCATAGGCCCTCTCTCATGCTTTGCTCAGAACAAAGTGCCGGAAAGGAATGTTGTATCTGTCTTCACTTGGTCAGATTACCTTGTGTGTAATTACTCAGTGTTCAAGACAGGCCTTACAGGCTTATCAGGAAGTGCACTCATTTCCCAATCAGTTTTATTATTCTGTAGTTATGGGATTTTTTCAGTCAAGATACTGTATGTGATTGATTTCACAAGTGACTGTCCTGCAAAGAAAAATCAATATTAGCACTGCTAGGCTCACTCAGAATAAGGGGAGATGTGCAGGACCTGCAGTCCACTGTGAAACATATTTCAGACTATCTTTTGTTCTAGCTTTGCTCTGTCTTTATAGTCATATATTGTGAACAAGTAGGCAAGATCCCTCTAGAAATGACATAAACAGACAAATTGTTATCCGGCCTCTTTCCTCATTCCTAATTGGAGGTGAGCAGCTCGGAAGGTATCCCAAGGAGAGAACACTTTTAAAATCTCATACTAGAAAAAGCAAAATGGTGAGTTTTAACAACCATGTGCTCAAATTCCATGTTCCACTAGAAGAAACTTTTCTGTTTCAGATTAAGTTGTGTAAAGAGCACTTGGTTTGCTCCCTGCTTTGGGCTAGTGGATAGCAAGAGCTATGTAGCACAAAGCAAGGTATTAGCGAGATAAAAATCCTGAGTATGTAGAAGCAGGCAACAGAGGAGGAGAATGAAATAATGAAATTCAGAAGAAGAATTAGAGAAAAAGATTACAAGAGAAGAACTTTTGATTTTTGGTTTGATCTAAAGAAGCTGAAGCGAAAGACTGGGAAAAGGAAGAACTGAAATAACTCTCGTTCCTCATTTAGAAACTTCAGGAATGGATGAATTCTCTTATTTAAGCCTCTTCACCAATTTGTACTTTGTAGTAGTTGGTTATAGGGATTCAGTTCATCTCTTCAGCATATGGCAGGGACATGTGCACTCTGGTAACAACAGGATTTGTGAAGGGGGATCCCAGGCAAACAGTTACTTCAAAACAATGACCACTCCCCCACCTCAAATGTGGTAAGAGCGATGAGTGGTAGGAAGTGAAGGTACACTGTTCTGAAGGAGTAGAAAAATGTTCTGCTTTAAGTGGAACATTTTGCAGAGTGATTTAATAGCATAAAGCTGAAGAATTTTTTGCCGCCAAAGAAGTAAAAACACCCAAACCCAACTTGAAGAATCTTTTTTTTTATTTAGCAGCCTGATCAGTTTAAGATAGTGGTTTTTTTTGTTTGTTTTGTTGTTTGGTTTTTTTTTTTTGTTTACCCACAGGGAATAAATGCAGATTGAGAATGTTTTCTTGAAATTGTATAATTAGTTTCAGTTGTATGCATCAGTAAATTAACTTAGGGATTTCAAGGGCCAATATGATAATGACGTACATTTAATTTTGAAATTGAGTGTCAAAAAACAGTTTTGCGGGGTAGTATGTTTGGGACTTCAGTTTCAGATGCCTTTTAGAGAGACCTTAGCTTTGCTGAATTTGATTTTATAAGAGTCTTTTGTGAGGTTTTGTTTGAGCCATTCTTGAGTGTTTTCATTCCTTAGGATATTCTTAATAAACTGTTGATTTACTCTCTATAGCTAGCTGCTGAATAACAAGCTTTGTGATGTTGCCCTACTTTTCAAAACGTATTGTCCTTAAATTTGTTAGTAACAAATTCTGGGAGTTTTGGTGGTTTTTATTGTTCTCTATGAAAACAAACATCTTTTTTTCTTTAGGGAATAGGATTAGTAAATATTTTTGCAAGGATGGCCACGAAGCCATTATAATTAAGTAATCGGAAATCTGTAGAAAGCCATGCTGTGTGTGGGTTTGTTTTGTTTTCTTCTTCTTTTATTTTTTAATATTCCACCCCTTCCTAGGGATACTTTTCCTTTGGTGGTTATTGTGAGAGTTTTGTTTGGTGGTGCTTACTGTAAGTCTCATGATGGGAAGACATTGTTCCTAAAGTTTGATTGTATCAGAAATCTAGAATCTCAGCTTTTTTTAAATAGCAAATTTCTAGCCTTTGTTTTTGGAGAGGAGTTTGGCAATTCGATGCATTTTTTTTTTTTTTTCCTTTAAGCACTTGATGGAATACTTGAAGTGACGATGATTACAAACATAACATGCTTTGATACATTCTAGTGAAGGTTCATCCTTTAACTATCAGTTGTGCAATGTAATAAGAGTCTGCTTTTTGCTATGTTTTACTGTTATTTAGCCAGGTAGGCTACACCAGAGAAAAACAGATGAGAGATGTAGGGCCACAGAAATATGTCAATACATCACATTTATGATCAGAGATTTCCAGAAAACTTGGAGTAATTTAATGAAATTTAAGTTGCAAATAAATATTTTACTGAAGTTAGGAGGGGAAAAAAAAGTTTCACAAGTTTTGGAGGATGTGATTACAAGAAAAGCTTGTTTGTTTGTTTTTTTTATCACTGTAGGAATATTTTTCTAAAGCAATTTTTGAAGATGTCTTGCCTCCAGTGGAGTGGGGGGGACTTAAAGTCCCTCATCCTCCAGTCAAGCAGGTTGTTTCTGGAAGTACCGATGGAAAGCAAATTTGCACTGAATCACTGTTCTCTCAAATGTACTAATTTGCATGTACCTGTTGTTTGTGAGCAGCTGTTTCTCACTTATCATTCTGTCACTTACTGTGACTCTGGTTAACGTGAGGGCTTGCCCCTGTCGCTGTGGTCCATTTTATAAGATGGCTTTCTGGGATCTTTGCTTGTCCATTCTCACCCTGGTCATCTTTGATATTCTTACTCTTCTCCAATAACTGAAGGGTAGCTTTTAAAGCCAGTCAGTGTATAAAAATCCACCAGAAAAACAGTAATGATTAACTTATTGGATACACTTATAACCAGAAAGGTCACTACAGAAGTAGTGTCTGCAGCCTCCTCTGGTTCCCTCCTCCATGGCCCTGCCCTGCTCTGTTCCCAGTGAGGTGGGGGAATGACAAGATTTGCATTTGCAGCCCTTTTCTTCTTAGGATGGGATGGATGTACTTGTTTTATTCGGGATTAGAAGTACAAGAAATGGAGTATTTCCTCCTTCTTTCTTGTAACTGAAGCAGGTTGTGCTATACGCAGGAGATGAATTGAAATAAACTTTCTGGTTTAGCAATGTGAAGAAGAAGGAGTAGTTATTCTTCTGCATTTTGCATGTTATTCCTCAGGCTGTTGTAGATCATCTAGATGAAAGCATGGGAGTATATTGCATTTTCCTATACCTCTTCAGACCATCTGATAACTGCTTTTTGACACACTGGAGTACCGTTTCTCTATTTTTAATGTGTTATTCCTCCTGCCTTTGTCTCCTGAGGCAAGTGTTCTCCTGCCACTTTAGAAGGCAGAAGCTTTCCTCTGAAAAAAAAAAAAAAAAAAAAAAAATGTCTGTAGTAACTGTATCTGTCTGCTTTCAAACAGTTTCCATCTTCTGGAAGTGCAGCATGTGCACCAGAGAGTCCAGCCCTGCTGCTAGAAATGAGAAGACAGTTTGCTTACAGAACATTTGTCCTTTAAGATGAAGGGAAATAGGAATGATACTCTAGGGTAAATTAAAGAGGGGAGCAATTCAGTGTTCACAATAATTTCTGACATTGAGTCATTAATTGTTTTTACAGAACTGTGTCATATGGAAAGTCTGTTTTAACTTACTACTTAGTAATTATATTCATGATCTTTGTTATCTAGAATTCTGCTTAATCTGATGGTTCTTTGTAGAAGCTATTTCTACATTTGGCTGTGCTACCAGAATACTTGCCTCTATTAAGAGATTACATCTAGAATTTAAGATTTCTGATAAAACCATACTGGCCAAACCCTGTATTAATTTTCTCATAAGCACTTCAGCTTTTTTTTCAACATACCATTTGATTGCTTCACAGACTTTTATTTTCATAATATCCTTGTGAGACAAAGGAGGTGATTGATTTCCTTGTTCATAGTTGTAACTGAGAGATGCAGAATGAGTCACAATGAAGTTGTGCTTACAGGTGGTTACCCAACAAAAAAATTACTGAGGAATGGTCTGATACTGCTATAGCCTAACTCAGTTCTGTAATAAGCAAAGTTAGGACACTCTCCTTACTTTTGGTCTATTTAAACATCTGTGAAACTTCTGTTTAAAGTACAACTTTAATAAATGTATTTCAGTCGCAACTGGAAATACTCAGCCTATCTTAATACCCTGTTCTGCATGTTCTTCATTAAGTGCTGAGGGAGCAAGAACATACAGGTACTGGCTACCTCTGACATTCTGTTTGCCATACTTCATTGTGGAAAGGACACGTTACATCTCACAAAGCTTCTCAAGAAATTGCATTTGCCTACTATATTGTCACTTAGTTTTTCTCTCTGTTGGTATTAAGCACCTAGATAATCTTGGAATCCCTAATGCAAGACCTCTTTAAAATGTGACTTTCTCAAACTTCCTTTCTACTGCTTCTTCCAAGTGGCTCATGCACAGACTTTCTGAAAATAAAGTCCCTTGTAACTCAGAAGGGATATAAAAAGGCCAAGACTTGCAAGAGAACTGTTCTTAATGAATAACAGTGTATTTATCAGCACTGTTAAAGTCCCAACTAAATGTCAAATGAGGTCACTAATCCACATGTCCCTGTTGACCTCAGGAAAAGCTTCACTTCACACAAGCAAGAAGTTCCCACTCTGCTCAAGTACTTGGCAAATTTTTTGCATAAACTGGTTTAATTTTCTTTTTTGCAGCTTTTTGGTGGTTGGCTTTTTTTTTTAATGTTTTTTTTTCAAAGCTCAAAGATATTTAATGTTGGTGTCTGGCAGTAATTATTTAGTCCTGGAAAGAGAAGGCCGACTTGGATAAAATGTTCAGCAGCACATTTTGTTATAGCCTGCTTAATTGTCATCTGTTGTGACAGTTCCATTTGTCTTTTACAGGAAGCCCATGATGGACTTGCTGATCTTTCTCTGTGCGCAGTATCATTTAAATCCATCAAGTTATACCATAGAGTTGGTATCAGCAGAAAATAGCCAGATTAAATTCAAACCCAACACACCAGTGGGAATGCTTGAAGTGGAAAAGGTGATTGTAAAGCCGAAACAAATGGAGAAGAAGAAACCTGCTCCAGTTATTCCAGAGGTGAAAACTAAAATTAAACTTACTGAGAAATTAGAATCACTGCTGTAGTCAACACACTAAACTGGTAGCTCATCCTCTTGTTTTAGCTTTTCCTGTTGTCTTTTGTCCTGTCACATTGCAGCTCTGTGACATGCTTTAATCTTTTTTTGATAAGCTCCTTTTAAGTAAAATACATCTCAATTTGTTGCAGCAAACATCTCTGCTGCTGAAAGAAGGAAATGTTACAATATTATTTGAAATCCCACACCTTCTTGGCCTTCTGAAAAATTCTGCAGATGAAGTAAGGCTGAGTACAGCCTTGAGCAAACTGAAAATCAACATCTTGTACCATCTGTCATGCTGTAATATATGTGTCCTTTTGATTGTATGTTCATTTTCCTTTAATACATACTGTTCTCTCTTGTTACTTGGCTTTTTTTATATACCCTGAAGAGAGCAGGAGCTTTTAGAAGTACTAAACCAGTTTCTGGGTGTTGCCTAAATCTTTCCTTCCACCTTTGTCCCTCTGCTGTGTAGAACACTGATCTTTAATTTATCTGAAGCACTTACAGAGGGCCAGGAGAGCTCCTGTGCTGCCCTTCTGCCTTCCTCCTATGCATGTGTGCTCAGGCACTTGCTCCTGGCTCATCACCTGACTTCCACAGCTGCCCCGTGCAGCCCAGCAGGCGTCTCCCTCCAGGCACTACCCTGCTGCCCAGGCAATTGGCACTGCTGAAGGAGAAAGCAGACTGTTTGACGTGTCCTTTTCTTGCATGGAAGGGAATAACAGCAAAATAGTTCTTAGCTTCTTACGTGTTTCTGAACCTGCAGCACTGGTGAAGTTGGCTGTAAGTGGAATTCCTGTGATTACTGTGAGGCTGTTGTAAAAATGCATAAGAAAAAATTCTTTCAGAGTTTGTGCTGGTATTTATTGGAATTTTCTTCTCTTTAGCAAACAGTAAGGGTAGTGATAAACTACAAGAAGACACAGAAGACAGTAGTAAGAGTTAGTCCACATTCACCCCTCCAAGAGCTCATACCAGTTATTTGTAGCAAATGTGAGTTTGATCCTTCACACACCCTACTGCTGAAGAGTTACCAGTCTCAAGAACCCCTTGATATGACAAAATCTCTTAATGACCTTGGACTAAGAGAGCTATATGCCATGGATATCAGTCAGGGTAAGATAACTTTTGTAAATTGCTGTTATATAAAAGATAATTGCTTAATATTTTAATAATGTATACATGTTGTTGGTTTTTTACTTATGACATTATTTTCTAGAAATTTAGTATATATTTCATTAGTCTTCCACAAAATTGAAACTGATTCATGTATACCTGGACTTTTGTTTTCAGAAGTGCTGTATAAAAGTGTTATTTTCTAGCCAAGTGTTTGCTACCAGCAGAGGTAGCTGAGTACAAATCCTAGCTTAAACACAAAGCATTCTTTTCCTTCCCTCACACCTTCCCCAAAAAACCCAACAGCACCCTATTTGCCTGAGCTCTTACCTGACATCATGATGACCTGAAAAGAACAGGAACATTAGAGAAAATAATTTTTCTTTAAAATTATTTAAAATTTTAGCACTGTTAGAATATTTTTATGGTTTCTGTGTATATTTCTGAGTGCTACTTGCTAATTTTATAGCTTGTAAAAGAATAATAATTATCTTTTTAATTGTGGTCCAACAGGGTCACAATGTACTGACTTTCTAATATTCATACAGCCATTCCTAAGCTAGATTTAACTTCATCTGGACAGGTGACAGGTTTACTGTAATTAAAAAATTTTTACAGTGTGGTTTGTTCCATTTTAGACATTTCTCACAGGAAATTTTACCTCAGTGTAGAAAGCAGTAATATTGATTGTCTCACTCCTGGTTTTGCCCACAGTTTTATTTGCTTGATTTTATTTCTGCTCTAAAACTTATGGGGTTTGTTGGGGTTTTGTTTGTATTTGCCTCTCTTTCTGTCTAAATAACCTTATTGTTTGGTGGTTAGAGTTTCAAGAGTTCTCTCAGTTGACTTGTAAAGGTCGGAATGACAGATTTGGGCAGTATATCCTTTTTCCGTAGAGAAAACGGAAATGAAATATATTTCTCTTCCACACTGGAAACCAATGTATTTTAACTTGCCTAAACATGTTACTTTGACTACATGTGCCCCTTGAGCATGATCTGGTTTGTAGTCTGGTTATTTACTGCTTTTATCCACAGACTGGCAAAGCTGCTTTTTGCATAATATGACGTGTGTTTCATTTGAATCAACAGCCAAAAATCCTTAGGAGGGCATACAAGGGCATATATGTTTCTACACAGCAGTGCCCTGCTAGGAAATTTAGATATTCTTCAGTTCTCTTAATAAGTAGTAGTTCAGCATTTCAGTTGTGCAGGCAGGTTCAAAGCTCTGAATTTTCCCTTATCTTTATGAAAGTAAATGGTGAGGTGTATATTCTACTTTATATAATTTAAATTCAAATTTTATTAACATTATATTTTCATTTTACATTCCTCTTTGTTTTCCAAGTTTGGACTGCCTGACCATCCAAACCAGAGCAAACTATTGTACAATACTGATTTTTCTGTTTGCTTCAGAAATATAAGTGGAGCCTCCCTCCTCACGTACAAGATTGCAGTCTGTTTTGCAGTCTTCAGGCTCAGGTTCTTGAATGACTTACAGTATTAGGCAGTAAAGATACACATCCTTTTACTTCTGCAAAGTACCCAGTTAATTTTTCCCTAATGTTGAAGATTTAGCTTGGCTTTCTCTGTTTGTAACTTGTTACTACATCCTTGACTCACATTTACATTTTCTGTCATTCTTTTTGTCTTTCTGTAGCCACATCACCAGTTGATATAAATTTACCATCTTTTCAAGGTAGGATTTACTGAAATAGGTGGTGAAACTGTAGCAATTATGGGACATTAGCACCTGCTCCTATTACAACATCTGCTTAACTGCAACATGAGTAATGTCTCTGTCCTATTTAAAATGCATATTGCAAATGATAGTGCAGAATTGGATATACCCAGCTATATAGAAAGTATTTTTGTATAGTTTTACCCTAGATCAATTTGTTAAATTTAGGGTCATGTTTATATTGATACTTGTACTAGACTTACTCATTTCTGTTGCTCATTACAAGTGCATTCAAAGGGATTTTTTTAAGAAGTTCATTCTAGTAAAATTAAAAAAAAGTCAGTCATTAGATTTACAAATCCTCTGCATGAATAAAGCAATTTAAGGAGGACAAATTCTGCAGGATAACAAGAATGGTCTTGACTGTCTTTTCTATGACAGCCATGCGGTTGTGTGTGCACTGATTGAGTGGGTGATCTTTCCCCATAGTCATACCACGTGCAGGCTGGGGCCTGGCTTGTCCCACTTTGCACTTTGCCACAAATTTCAGCTGTTAGGAAGGGAGATCTGAAAAGTCTGATGCTCTTTTTCCCTGTTACTACCTTTGTGATATGAACCATAATATATGACAAGTGGGGTGGGCTGGATTAAGTGCTGGGGGTTTTAAGAGCAGCTGAATCTCATCTGACCTGAGTCCTGAGAAGGACAGGAAGAATGTGGATGGTAGGCAAACTGTTCACTTTGCAGCACCTAGAAAAATTACTAATATAGGTGATTTATGGTGTGTTTTCTGTATCATTGCAGGAGGTTTATGACACAGTGAAATTGTAAGAATGCAGGAGAAATAATCTCTGCATGAAATAACATCGGGAACTTTTGTTTTCTATTTTAGGCTCCTATCAATCTGAAAACATAGATGTTCTGAAGGAGAAAGAAAACAAAGGATTTTTCAGCTTTTTTCAACGAAACAAGAAGAAAAGAGAGCAAGTAAGATGTAAATTTGTATAAGCAAAACTTCTAGAAACATATTCAGATTGGTCAATCAATACTGTTGATTGTTTTCCAGAAAGTATATGCAACTTGGATTTCTTTTTATTTCCCACACCTCAAGGCTGCCAGTGCCCCAGCAACTCCCTTGATGAGCAAGCCAAGGCCAACATTCATCACGAGATCTAACACTGTCAGCAAGCAGTATGACTCGAACACTCTGCCAGCTGAAATGCCGAAGAAACGGAGAGCTCCTTTGCCACCTATGCCAAACTCTCAGAGTGCTCCCCAGGAACTCGCACGAGCCCAAGACAGACCTACACCTGATATTGTGAAATCCAACAGCTTTGATAGGAATCAACAGGTTAGTTACATTTGCTTCACTTTGCTTAATAAGTACAGACATAATAACCCTGATAACCATGTTGTTAATACATGGCAAGTGTTGAAATAAATGTGAAATAGAAGTGTAGTAATTGCTTTAAAAAAATTTAGCTAGAAAATAACTATCAAAATTGAAAGATGCAGTCCATTTAAACTCTATATCCAAAGTAGCTGCTGGATTTTGAAAAGGTAAAACCAGCTTCTTTTCTAAGTTGGTCTTGTAAGCACCTCTTTCTTCTTTTGGATGAATGCTTTATATATTTAAATGTGAGAATGTGGTCTCACTTTATTATAATTTGTAATTGGGGTTGTGATATTCCTATTAATTTTGAATGTTTTAGTTACATGGGATAATGAGTAGTTTGTTCTTTACATTATATTGTAGAAAAAAGTGGACATGTTGGGGAGCAGTCTAAACATTGTTGTGTTCCCAGCAAGTTAAAGTAAGGGTTTTATTTTAAAAATAGGGCTGTATTTTGTTGAAGCTAGATGTGGGCTACATATTTGAGTAATCTAAATGTATATCCCATGACATGCAGAAATTCTGCCAATAGAATTTGTGAGAATTGATGCATTAACTGTTATCCTGGTGTTGCACATATTTTCAGTTGTGAATTCCAATTGAAGATCAAGACTAAAAATTTTGTTACATTAAAAAAAAAATCATCCTTTGCTCTGAATACAGTATCTAAAGGTGAAGGTGGTCTTTAGATATGAGGTTATTGATGTGCTAGAAAAATTACATGCAGAACTAAATGAAATACAAGTCTGAGAGATTAATTTTGAATTAGACTTGGAGATGAGAAATTTCAGACTGTGACTACCTTTATATATTGATTTAGTCTTTCACTGATGCACAGAACCACAAGAGAGCACTGTTTAACAGAAGTTCTGTCTTTGTGTATTGTGGTCCTGCTGAAAAGCTTTGTCATTTGAAGAAGACAAAGGTTTCTTTTTGAATTTTAGCAAAATGAACTTTTGGGAAGGGTAAGAAAATAATGTTTTTTTGGTTTTTTTTACTTCATCATGTTTGTCTTTTAATTGATTTAAGTTTTTTAAAAAAATAGCTTATTAGTGTCAACATGCTTCAAATTATTAATATCCTATTTTGTCTAAAAGTAATGTATGACTACTTGGCTGTCACTCGAAAAATTGCTTAGATTTATTATTTTGTACTGACATTTCTTACTAACCTAAAGTAATCTGACTAAAGTTGAATAACTCACAAAGAGAGGACACAAGTCCAGATCAAGTCGGTGTATTTTCTATTTCATACTACTTTGTGGAACTCTCATACAACTTAGAGGCCTTTGGCATGTATTTTTCAAGGTGACTTCTATCTCATTTGAATTTGATTGCACAGTGATTTATCAGAAAATGAAGAGCTTGGGACTTAAATGTGGGCAAATAATTACTCTTTCCTTTGAATTTTATTAATTCAAGTACAATATTTTTTCTTTTGGTATCTACCTTCCACTAAATATCATCTAATGAATGAATTTGGCATAGTACATACTGCTCAACTTGATCAGGCAACTCCTAACAAGGATTTTTTGAGAGACTTCCTTGGAAAATAAAGCTGCTGCTTGGAAGAGTGCTGAGACACTTTTAGAGACAGCCTTCTTGCAGCATGAGAGTGGTCCATTCCCCTAAGGAGAAATAGGAGTAGACAGAAAAACAAACATTTAAATGTTTTTAAACCGTTTCATTTAAATGTGCTACTGAGAGAACTCAAGTGCAGAAATAAAAGGGGGCAGAACAATTCCCAGAAAGAAATACAGAGATACTTATTGGACATACAGAGATGCTTTTAGGAATGCAAAAGCAAGCCTGGAGCTCCAAGTGGCAGGAGATGTCAAGAGCAAGAAAATTTAATCTTCCTCAGTCTACCTCTAAATTTTTTTGTTGAAAAAGTAAGATACAAACCAGACAGATGAAACACAAAATAAGACAAAAAGTGTCTGCAGTTCAAACAGTGGGGATAATGGCTCCAAGTCAGACTGGTGGTAATGTGGAGTTCCCAAGAAGTTGGTAGTATGACCAATACTGTTAAATATCTTTGTAAATAATCTACATCATGGAATTGAATCCAGTTCAACAAACTTGAGGTTGACACCAAACTGGGCAGAGAGGCAGGTACTCCAGCCACCATGCAGGGAGGCAGTGGCAGGCTGAATGAGATGTAAAAAAAATGTATGTGAATTTCTCTGCCTGGAGTGACATAATCCCAAGTACCAGTACAGGCTCTGGTCATGTCATCCGCCTTGAATCCAGTGTACTCAATAATTTTATGCTACACCTGCACTACTGTGTCCAGATTTGTTTCCTGTAGTTCAAAATAGAGATTGAAAACAAGCCACCATGATGTTTAAAGGTTTGGAGAAAATAAATATTTTAGTGGAAAGAAGTCTCAGAGACTATCTAATCACATTCTTCTGATACCTGGAAGGTGTTACAGGGGAATCAGAGGTAAATTCTTCACCAGGATGCATGGTGACAGGATGAGAACCAATGGGAATTAGCTGCTCTAGGGGAAATTCCATTCAGATTGGAGAATAAAATTTACCACTGTAAGAACTGACTGTTGGAATAGGTCACTCATGAGAAGTGGTAGAAGATTCTTTGCTGGAAATGTTTGAGATGTTCCTTGACAGGCTCTTGCAATAACCCAGTCGAAGAACTTGTTCTTAACAGAAGGTTGGACCAAATTACCTCAGAAGGTCTTGCTTAATCCAGCTCGGTTCTCGGTAATGAGGCCAGTGCAATGGTCACACTAAATCACAATTATTTCAATGTAGACAATATAAGAATTTGGTCTGTCATGTTCTCTACTGTTGAAAATATGTGTCCTGCTGGTAGGACTTAGTCTCTCTCAGGTTGCTCACCAGACTCATTGGTGTGTTCACTGACCTATTTAGTATGGCTGGAATTTCACTGTTACTTCAGTGTCTAATGAAATTAATTTACAAAACTGAAGGTATGCTTTTTTTTTTCTTAGGGGTTACTTTTTATCTCCTTTTGCTGTACAAGAAGCATTTCATTGCAAATCATTCAATTTCTAAGAATGCCTAAGTTCTGTAGCCTGCCCATCAGTTTATTTGGCAGACTGGATACATGCTTTATTTCTTCTATGGGCCAGGATGACCTTCTGCATGGGCCCTGTTATGGACAAATCTCTTTTGTATCATCCAAAAGGAAGACAAAGTGAAATGTCAGTTTTGCCTGGCTAAACTGTCTGCCTGGTTTTGAGAGAAACGTGTCAAAGTAGTAACATCAGACAACAGTGAGATGAGCCAGCTTTAAGGGAACAAGAGTTTTCACTGTTGTCTTTCTCCAGATTCTCAACATACTGTAGTCCAGTTTCTCCCAGTATAAAAAAGGGTTTTAATGTTTACCTACTACAGCTTCTCCACTACTTTTCCATTAAAGAAACTGCTTTCTCTAAGTAGTTACATTCTGATATGAGAGTTGGAGTTTTTTCTGCCTCCATTTCAAGGTGATTATAGAGCTAGTTTTTAGGGACGTGGTCCTATTTTTAGGGGAGAAAATAGTACAGTGGATGTCAGGGTAGCTTTTACAAGTTATTATGTAGCATGATTTGCTTATTCTTCTATATGAGATGTGGAAGATGACTAGTAAGCTTAAATGTCCAGTGAATTTCTATGTTAAGTCGAGTGAGAAATGATGGTGTTAGTCTCTAATATTGAAATCCCTCACTTATTTGTCAGTTCTAATTTTGGGCAAGATGACTCTTGCCAGAAGCATGTTTAGAACTAGTAAGTTTAAATACACTTACAAGCAGAGAGGACTCTCAAGGGTTTTTGCAAAGTGTTGTTGTATAATTTAGTGTGTGTATCTTCACAGTTTTCATAAAAGTGGTTGCAATTTTCTAGTAATAACATTTATTTAAAAGAAAAGCATTTGATTATGCCCAAAATGCCATTGCTGATTTTCTTCCTACTGCTTTATTTATAAAAGCTAAATTGATATATCTACATTTTATGCCATTAATGTTTCTCTCATTACACTGTTTACAGTATATTGTATAGGAGCATGTGTAAACTATGCTTGCATAGGAGCAATTAGGTGGAGATTTTTACTCAAAACATTTACAGTTTTAAATGATAGATAGACCTTCTCAACTGTAGAAATACAAATTGCTGTTATTTACATAGCCCTAACTCCTAAAGAAATCTAAATCTCCAGGCTACCTCTTAAAAAAGAAAGAAAAGAGGGAGATGGGAGAATGGGAAAAGGTGGGAAGCAACTAAACCATAAAGTACTTCTGAAAACATTTTCTAGCCACTGTCACAGGACAGCTTAGTTAGGATTTCTTTGGGGGGTGAGTTCCATGCTGAAGAAATTACACCAGAGGCTTGCTTGCCTGCAACTTGATGGTTAGCCCTTTAAAGGAGAAGTTGGGCAATGATGCATTGAGCATGGAAGTTTTGAGTAGAGTCAGGGTTACCTAGGAGAAGGGAGTGCTCAGGACTACCTGAAGTTTGCTTGAAGATTATTTGATATTATTCTGAGATCGTTCAGAATTGGTCATGAATGTTGCATGCATCTACTTTTCAGTATATCAAATGCATAACTTTGTTCTTCTGTCCACCAAGATAACTCCTAGGAGAAAATAGTCATATTGGTTGTTTGGACAGAGTATCACCAGCTGAGTTTCTCCAAATATATTCTGTATGTCTCTCCAATAGACCAGAGGTCTGTTACTTCCTTTGTAACACTTTGGATAAGTTTAAGTATTTCGGGAAGCTTAAGTCATGTAATAGAAATTGAGTACATGACTCTTTGTGGGAGCAAATGCATAGTTTTTGCTGTTACTCCTTGGACGTGTATTTGCCTGCATACACAAAGGAAAGAAAGAAATATTAGCAATATGACTAGCAATGTGCTTTTCTGTCCCTACATGATAAAGTCCACCTGTAAACCCTCTGTTAAACTTAGATATGTGTGGAGCAGAAGAGGTAGGATGTGGTGATAGGAGAATACTGTCTAGTGACCTTGGTGTGAGGCAGGTTTTCCAGAACACTGACATGCTCCACTACTACTATATTCTTTCCCAAATGCTTTTTGTTTTCTTTCTTCCATTGCAGCTGCAAAATTACTGTGCCTTTTATTTACCTTTATTTGCCTTTTGAAATCATAAGAAGGGCAAGGCACAATGTCTGTCACTGCTTACGGAGACTGGAACTTGGGAAGCATTGCCATCTACTAGTGTTTGCTGGGGGTGGCATTTGGTGCCAAATTTGAGACTAAAAAGTTTTCATATCCATCCTTGCTTGTTGCAGGATGAGGAGGTTGTATGGTGTTAAAAGTAGAACTCCTGCATATGTTGTAGAAGTTATGACAGAGTTCACTGGTGTTTCTGCATAAACAGTTAATTACTTTAGTGATCCTAACAAGAATTTTAATTTAAATGTAACTGATAAAGCACTGGTTATCATAGGCAGTTAGTATGACATGAACACCCAGATGTATATTCCAAAGCTTTGTCAGATATGTCTTAATAATATTATTTTAGTTTTTTCCCATCTGTTTAAAGTACTATTTTCACATTACAGCCTTTGTTAGGATTTGAAAGCTCTTAATATTCATATGTTGAATAATTCCTGAGAAAATCTGTTCAACACTTGAACCTTAACTGGAACATTTAGTACTTTCTTGAAATCTCTCTTTGCAAATTGTTTGTTTCTTTGGATGCAAAGGGCAGTGGAAAGGCTTATAAAATCTTCTAGTAGCATTTGTGCTCTTATGCTGAGAACATTGTTCCCCCCCTACACACATACTTTTGTGTGCAGAAGGGAACTCTGGTGACATCTGCTCAGCCAAGCGAGTGTGCGCAGAGCTCTGTGCCAGCCGAGTCACTGAGGAGCCTGTGTGAAGCTGAGGAGGTGCAGACCTTGGAGCAGGGAAATGTGGCTTTGTGCAGAGGGGAGGGGCTGCAGCCTGAGCACAGCTGCCAGAGAGGAGACAAGCACAACTGCCCAACTGCAAGGAGAAAATACTTCAACAAAAAAATTCTCCTTTGGGGAAATAATATTGTATTTGATATCCCCTCCTGAGTAAATTCAAAGGCTGAATGCTATTAATTATTTTTACTTTTTAAGAACTATTTTGGAACTGTGAATAAGAAATTATAAAAGTGTAAAGTGATTTTTGTTGTGTGATATTTTAATCTAGAAATTGATGTTTTAAAAAACTACTGAAACATGCAAGTATTCTTAATAAGGAGTGCTGTGTTCCTATCCTCTTGTATTCTTAAAAGAACATTTCGCCTTGTGCTTTGTATTTTCTCTCTTAAATCCTCAGTCTTTTCTGTGAAAGGCTTGAGTTGCTTGCTTTGGCATTGGAGGGATGGGTAGAATTGTGTGAACATTTTGGGACAGTGGTGCTCCTTACAGTGCAGTGTCTGTGGGTCTGTTATACCTGGTATCAGGGTGGGGCAAAGCAGATGACTGCAGGTGCCCAGGGTGTCTCAGAGGATAGATTTTCATTCACAGCCCTGTTCATTCATTTAGGTATTCTACTGCAATCTCACAGGAGTGCCAAACACTGCCTGACAGACACCTTGTGCCACTCTATTTACTGTTGTAATTTCCTTTATAGATTTGATTGTGTACAACCAAATACTCTAGCTTTTGGTCTTTAATATCTCACTTACTGTGGAATCTTCAGATATTTGTTCAGCGGTAGCTTGCTAAATGATAAGCATCTTTTTACATGATGGTCAACAATTCTATTGTCTGATGTTTTTGAAAGGATTGTCAGTGAAACAAGAATACGTAGGTGTCTTTATGCCTTCTCTGTTCCTTGATACTGTGCTTTGTGAAGTGGGCTGGTGAATTGAAGTGCAGAGAAGTTCTCTGAAGATGACCCCACACCCAGCTGCTGTGTGGATCCTTTTAGCCAGAAATGAATGTCAGTGCTGGATTTTATTATATTGTTGAGTAGATGAGTGATAGGAATCAGAACTACTACAGAGACAGACAGCTGTGTTTAGTTCCAAAATGCTTTCCTTTATTGCTGGGATCCTGAACATTGTCCTTTTAACAGATGTGGATTAGGCTTCTTCAGCATAAGGCAAACCACAGTTAAGAATTGCAGGCAAATTTAGAACCACTGTCTTTCTGAGACAGAGAATGTGTTTCTAAAACAATGTAAAAATGCAATTGGACTGCTATATCATAAAAATATGAGGTCTTCAGCGGGTATCCTTTGTCCATTTTTTAATGGTTTTGATAATATGTGAAGATTTTTTTAAAAACTTTTTTTACAATAATGAGGACATTACTATGCTGTAACATCAGTAGGTACTATAATTATTATTGTTTTGCAACTTAGTAAAACTGAACTTTGTTAAATATTATAATAAGCCAGTTTTATTTGAAAAGTTTTGAAATCAGACATTCCAAAAATTAATATGAAAGTTCAGGTATTCAAGGAGGGAAAGAAATTAGTAATAATTATATACACAGGCCAATCAGGACTGCTTTTAAAGGAATGGTGAAGGAAACATTGTGTTATGTCATTGCAGTGGGGTGTAGTTCAAACTTCTTTCCACAGTGATTTTAGTTACTTTTAGAAAAGAATTATTTTGGGTTTGTAGAATAGCCTTTGGGCATAAAAGAATTCAAATTATCTTTTTCACTATATGTAACAACTGATTTTCTTTTACTGCTCTATGTTGTACCTCTGTGAATATATTCAATTACTTGAGAAAATCTTTTTTTAAAAAAACAGCTCCTTGGAGGAATTAAGATGAAAAACACAATACGTTTGCTAATACATTCTCTCTTTCCCAAATGTATATTATAAATACTTTTGGAGAATAATTACTAGAGCTATTTTGCTGTTTTTCACTGATTGCTAATAATCTTCCTGCCCTGTCTCCCTTCCCAGGCCCCAGTGGGATTAGTACGGAAAGGTTCCCTGCCGCTCAGTGACACTGCTTCCGTGAACTCCTCTCTACGCAGGATGAAGCGCAAGGCGCCCTCACCACCCTCCAGAGCACCAGAAGATCAAAGTGAAAGCAATAATGAGCCTGGTAATCTTTTTATGCTGTTTAATTGGAAGGCAAGAGAAAGTATAGCTGGCTAAACATTAAAGTAACACCACCTTATGAGATAAGAACTTCAAGTGAGCAACCACAAAACTACAGATGCAAAGAGTACATTTATTTTTGTTACCTCACCAAATGGGGAAGCCTCGAAGCAGCACCTGGGCAGAGGCACCCAAGTGGGAACTCCAGCACCGCAGAGCTCGGTCCATGACAGAGGATTGCCAAACCTGCTCCCTTCCCTCTGTGTCAGGGATTCACACAGGTGTATTTACCACTGTGCTTTGATCTTTCCCACAGCAGGGCAGGGCATCTCCAGCATGTTTGATAAGATGCCTTGAGAATCTGTCACAGGCCTGTGTTATCTGAACACAGGTGTTCCACCTGTCAAACACACAAGATTAAACAGCAATTAGTATCATATATGTGAGGTTTTGCACTCCTACTGCAAGTCACTTGAGTGTGTTTACAATCCTCCTCACCAATCTTCCGTTATTATCCCACAACTGTGAGAAAGAGATATTTAGAGCATGCAGATCAGAAAAAACCCAGACAAATCCAAATTAATTACAGTTAGGTTAAGTATAGAATTGTGTTAATGTTACTCAGGTGGACTTCTTGGGGTGGGGAGAAAAGATCAACTTCTCTGGATCAGAGAGAATTTAATAGCAAATGGACTGACTAGAAGAATCTTAGAGGAAGTTTAATATTGTTTTTTTTTTTTGTAATTCTTCTGTTTGATCAAAAATTCAGTTCTCTGGTTCAAAAATACCTTCATTAAAATATCTGGAAAATGTGTCAATGAGCACTAGTTGCTTCAGAGGAGTTTCTTGAAGAAATTGCTAGTCTGTATGACCGGTCTAATGTTTTATATAGAATTTTTATTGGTTCAGAAATTGAGAGGTGATAAAAGTTGTTGCTTCACTTCTTGCAATAACAGAGTCAACAGAGTCAGCCTCCCCTAAAGTGGAAGGAAGAGCCACTGAAATGCAGCCTGAAACAGGTTGGTTCTTTTTATAAAAGTATTGGTAAAATTTACTTCATAACAAGCTATGATAATTCATAGCAATAAATTACTATACTATAGATACATCATGAGTATAGAAATAGTTTTAATGCATTAAATCAATTAAGTTTTCCTTTGAAGTAAAAATATGGGTTTCTAAAATAAAGATACTTTATTGTCTACAGAATCAAATACAATATGTATTTTGTATTGGTGTGTGCTTTACATTTAACAAACTAAATATTATCCCTGTTTTCCCTCATTTCTCACAAGTTGTAGAGAAGAACTATCCAGAATTTCTATGATTTTTTTTTTTTTTGGTAAATCATAACAAGCTTTTCAAGGCTAAAGCCCAGTCTTGTTTTTAGAACCATGCCTTGTGCTGCCCTTGACCTGCATAACATAGGGGCAGGAACAAATCTGTGCCTGCCTTTTGGTTGGCATCTGAACAGCCTTTGAAAACATAAGTTGTAAATCTAAACTGAATGCATAAATAGTTGTTTATGCATTAAATTTTTTGTTGGGTGTTATGGGAAAAATGTGATATATGAAAGTATAGCTGTTTAAAATACAATTATTTAGCTGCTGAACATAATGCTTTTTTAATTTATGCAGTTTGTACTGTGAAATGCTGTTGTTTGTAAGCACCAGACTGTAGGGTTCAATTACAAGATACAACATCTAGAAGTCTTCTCAAATTTGTAAAAGCTTTTAGACTGATCAGTGCCAGTGTAGTCTGGAAAAATCACTCTTCAATGCATTTCATAAGAATGAAGTATAAATGCTAAGACTGTGGAGTGCCACTGTCTTTATATGAGGCTAAACACTCAGTTCCTGTGCTAGTTGACAGGAACTTTATTAAGTAGTTTTCCAGCTGTGTTATTCGGGATGCCAGTGTTCTAGTCAAATTGGCTGGAGTAGTAAAACACAAATGTACCACAAAAGTTGAAAAAGTCATCTTCTAGGATGCTAGGTCTTTGGCAAAGGGGGAAAAATGATTGGGAATCAGTAAACTTGGGCTTGGTTTGTGTTTAGGGCAATTTATGTAAATTATTGGAAAAGACATAAAGTAGAAACAATATGTAACATAGTAAATGGGAGTATGAACCTGTACTGTGGAATCTGAGGTTGAAGATCAAATGAAATTGTAACCTTTCCTTCTCCTCGCTGTTGTAACAGATGAAACAGAACAATCAATTCTGAGTGAGTGGCTTGTTTATTAATACTAATTTTGTGTGTTGAAAACTGTCTGTATATATGCAATAGGTAGACATAGGTCTAAGATGAATAAGGTTATCATACTGTGATTTTTAATCAAGGTTTTTTGTTTTCTTGTACTTGTTTCTGTCTTAAGTTTATTGATCTGTGCTAGAATTTCTGCATTTCCCATCACTTTAATATCTAAGTGCTGTGTAGATAAACAACTCTGAACTTCAAAGAAATGGCTTGTTTGTTTTTCCATAGATTTAGAGACTTCGGCTTGAGGCATTTGAGTTCTGTAATTAAATATTTTAATTTAAGATGTAATGTAAAGAAATAGAAAAATGTACTCATCTTCACTGGGCTTAGGGCAGTCTGTGTTGAGTCCTTCCATTTACCTCTGCAGTTACGACAATTTCAACCTCTAGTCCTCCTCCTGTCTTCATGAAGTGTCCTTTGCTGAAGACTTAGTGCAGTTTTTTAAAATGTACACACAAGTCACATAGCACAGCTTCATTGCCTCTTTTTTTTTTTCTCATGGGATACTGCTGCTCTCTGGTGGCATCTCTGAAACTGTCATGAGGCCTGTGTATAAAGGGTCCTTTTAGCAAAGCCCCTCATGCTGCAAGAAGCAATATTAACCTGCTGCAAAATCAGATCCAGTACCCTTGTCCTATTCCTAGTCTGTAAATTATCCACTTTTGGGTATTGTTTCAAATGAATAAAATAGTTCAGTATCTCTTTAATTGCAAAGTTGGGCATAATTTTAACATTACAAAAACCCAGGAGTTCCTTCCATTTGGATTAATACTGCTTTGATTGTCAGACTTCTGGGAAGGATTGTGAGTTTTTGTTCGGCTGTGACTGGCATTCATTCCAGAGTAGCTCTGTTATGCAGTGCTACTATAGCAAATAAACAAAAAAACCTAAGCTGCAAATACAGTATTACCTTTTGCCCTAAAATGAACCACTGCAAATGTTCAATCTGCTGTTGGTTAGCTATGCACTGCTTAGACACATATACATTAAGTGGTCCTATATAGTATGGAATAGGCAACATTTCTGTTGTGAAATTAGTTTTCCCATGGTATAAAAACAGTCTGTACCTTGACAAAACTAGTTTGAAGGTAGGTATGCATCTACTAGACTAAACCTTGACAGAGAATTAATATGAACATTTGGGATTATAAACAACAATTCTCTTTATCAATTATGATTTTTGTTCACCTTCCCAAAGTTTAATTAATGCTTAGTCTTTGTTTTTTTCTAGGGAAGAGGGTAAAACAGCGTTCAAAACAAATTTTGAAATTAGAGATTTTAAAAAAAGTTTCCATCAACCAAATCCCTTTGTATAATCCTGTTGGTTACAGTATTTCTTAAGCACCTTGTTAAGGACTGTAGAGTCAAGAGCAGATTTGCATGATGTAGTCAGGCTTTCTGGCTCTGCTACTTACGAGCATAAGAGCTCCCAGAGCTGCACCAGCCTGTTCTCTGCTGGGCAAAGGGTGTTCTTACTGCTCAAAGGAGACCTCTTGCAGTTGGTATGTCACTCATCAGGTGGATATATATCTATATATCTTCACAGTGACACCCTGTAGGCTCTAACAATGTTGGTTTAGGGCTTCTTAAAACCCAATGACTAATGTTCAGGGAGAATAAATTATATGCAGGTAGAAATGCAATTTATATTATATATGGAACTACGTATAGGGTATATAAGCAATAAGGCAACAGTATATTGCCAGTATTGCTGTAAGTTCTTCCTAGCAATATGTTGCATATAAAAGCTATAGACTGAGGGTTTGGAAACAAATCAGAATCTGAACTGCTCCCTTGGGGAGTTAACTGCATGATGTAAGTGAAGGATGGTTGTTAACTGTTGTTTGTGTTCAAATGTATTCAGACTTTATTCTGCTGCAGCAGTGATGGCCCAGTTCTAGAATGAGATCCAGTAACACATGAAAACCCAATAGCAAGTAAGGCTCATCTTATGCTGACAAAGGAGGTAGAGCATTTTTGAAAACGTGTGAGGGCTGTTTTTGTTTGGTATTATCCATTTGTAGGTCAGGTTAGTACACCCCAATGCTTGGAAGTGTTTCTAGCACAGCAAAGAACAGGCTTGCACATAGCAGGAATGTCAGGAATGTCTCCTACCAACCCAAGCTAAATTTCCATCCCAGGGGTATAGATACAACTCAGCCTTTGTTAAACTCCTCTCCAGAGGAAAGGCAGCACAGAGAAATGACAGCAGTGCCTGGGCACAAAGCCATAGCAGCTCCAGAAAGCTTCCATTTCTCTTGTCAGAACTCCTGGCTATTCTTTGTTGTATAATTCAGGTTTCCATAGAGTATTTAGACTGAAAATCTCAGCCTTTGTTCCTGTAGCTGGTGATGGCTCAGGCCCATGACATAATAGGTCTCACCGGTGAAGGAGGCAATGTTCCTGAGAGCCAGTTATGGGCTGTGGTATCGTCTTAGCAGGTTTAATGTTTGCTCACATTCTGTTACGCCTTGTTTGTGCATTCTGACAGAGATATTTATCTTTGCACACCTGAAATGATACTGCTATCACTAAGATGATCCCCCAAAGTATGAGGTATGACTTTTCCTGAGGTGGAGAGGAAAGGGCTTGGTGGAGGATGTAAGGAAGAGAAGGCCCTTATGACTAGTAAATCCTTAGGAGTCCCTGTAATTCCAGTGTGGCATATTTTTGTGTACCTGTGCTGAAACCACATGGAAGGAGCTCACCTGCACCACTTTACAGTCTTGTCTTTCTTTCATTGGGAATCTAAATCACCTCTGCATTCAAGACCATGGCATGTGTTGATCACATTGCCTAATGTGTAACTACAAAACATTATTACAAGAATGCAATAGAAATCCAAGAATTAAATAGTAAGATGTTTGGCTTTTGTAGTTGCTCTGTAAATCTGAATTAGTATCTTTGTTATTACTGAACTCTTAACTAATGACCGTATTGTAAACATCGAAGTTTCTGTTCTGTACTGAGCCTTTCTCCAATACATACATCCTCTTTTTCCTTTTCTATAACAGTGTACTTCTCTAGAAGTACTGGAAACATTGTAGGATAACGGCTGCTGGAAAAAAAGTCAGTCTAGGATTTTTTTTTGTGGTCTGGTATCTGTGACTTTCCAGTATTCCTTACTTTTTGTTTTCTTTGTTGACTTTGGTTTACACTTGGTAATTTACTGATTATACTTAGAAAAGTGTGAAACCTAATAGTCCAAGGGCAAGGCTTGTTCCTAACAGGTATCGGTGCACCCAAAGCTGATGGGAGTATCCTGGTCAGATGTATTTATTAGTTCAACTTCAAATACACTGATTTATCTGTGTCCTAATCCAGCAACTCAGCCTTTTAGTTAAAGTATGCTCTGGCTGCAAATGTCAGTATTTTTAATGGATTAACGCTTTTCTATGATCTTTGTTTTTTTTTACTGTAACATGGGGCACTGCACAAGACTCATTAATACACTTAGGATGGTTATGTGAAATTTTTGTTAGTGGTGATGAGACTTGTTCAAACCATAGGCAGAATTGATATTTGATTTGCTCTTTAGTTCTTGAACATTCCTACTCTGGTATAGAGGAACTGTGTATTTTAAAACTCATTGGAGGCGAGCAAATGGAAGTACAAGAAATCTGGGTAAAAGAAACTCTCTGTCTCCATGAAATTTGAGATTATGTGATTGTTAAATATATTTTTAACTATGTTAATCCAGTACTTGGGTTAAACAAGGAGAATATTTTACAGTAGGTACAGATACAGAACCAGATGCACAGTAGCATGGTGATGAGCATATTCTTGTGTCAGAAGAGAGAATTGAAAAGAAACAGAGAATGCTGTGAAGTCTGAATGGTTCTCTAATTTTATTTTATTTTTTATATTTACCCGAATTATGAAAAAAAGTCAGTTTTCCTTCTTCAAACTACATAAGCTGCCTTCAATAGTCCCTTTTTATCTACAGCCTGCATTGAGAGCTGTGGGTTGGTTTGGGTTTTGTTGACTTGGGGGTATTTTTACTTTGTTTTTCTTTCTTTTGTGAGTGTAGATGTAAGGAGCTCAGAATACAATCTGGAAGAAATTGATGAAAGGGAAGAGATAAGTGTGCAACAGAGAGAGGACAGTGAAAGTACCAATACCTCTCCTGGGACAGGGGAGGTTACTGCAGCCCTCAGCTCCGCTGAGGTTCCACTGGAAAATGACAAAAATGATCCTGCTTCACCAGCTCCTGTTCCTGGCAGTGTTTCCGTAGACAACTCGCAAAGCTTCAAGGAAGAAAAACAAGAAAATATGAGCACAGATGGCAAGTAAGTACGTTTTGTGACAAAGAAAGGAGCATTGGGGAGGCAATGGGGGAGGCAAATAAAATGCAGAGTGCTGTTTCATTGTGAAGCACAGAATAGAGAATTGTGAGAGAGGAATGAGCTTTAATATGCTTAGCTCTCATTGTAACACTCTTCTGTGCACCGTAATTCATGAAGCTTTTCAACAAAAATGACAATGAAATGTTCTGCAGTCTCTTCTCTTTAATCTTCCCTTTCCTTAATACTCAAACAGCTGGACCCCAGAATAGCTGAACCCAGCTCTAAAATGCCCAGCGTATTTAACTAGAGCAGCATGCTGCAAGAAAATTTGGATTGATTAGTTAAATAAAAATATACAAATTAATTCTTACAGATGGAGAAAAGCCAATACATCAGCCATTTCTGTTCTTTTGGGCATGGTTATCTATTGCTTGCATATTTGTTTTGGCTTTAATTTTTATTTTTTTCTTTTCCTTGTATGTGGTCTTGACCTGCCCTAATCCATTTGCTCTCAGGAAAACAAGTTAATTCAGCTTTTTTAAAGAATAAACACATTAGTTTCCTTAACTGCTCTTTTTCCCTTCTGGTGATGCTGTACCTTTGCCCTTCAGCATGTTTGTTAAACTACCTGACTCAGCAGGTTTCCAACATGAGTTAGTGCCTGCTTGAAATAAATGTTGATTGTCCAGAGAAGTCCCATTGTGTTAATGTAATTCACTATTTCTCTGTTCCCTGGGGCAGCTAAGCTGGCTACTGTTCCCAAATTAAATTGAAAGAACTATTTCGATTATTGTACTGAAGCCAAAATGTGTGACTGCCCTAGTAGCCAAGAACTTTCAAGGTAGTAAAGAGAGGTTTAACTTGCATTTGAAGGGACCTTTTTGTTAGTCCAAGGCCAAATGTGGTTTTTCAAAAATCAGTATCAAAAATCTTTGGTACTCTGTCCTGACAAATATTGTGCCAGTTGCTTAGGTGTGTCTCCTCTCTGGGGATCTGATAGATTGTCTTGAACTTGCAAATTATCAGGCCTGTGTTATTGGGCCGGTTTGGCGGCTAATTGTTCAGGGGATGTTTCTTTCCCTTCCCTGCCATGAGGTGGTAGTAGCCTTTCACACCTTCTAATTCTGGTGAGAATCAGCTAGAATGGACTGCACTCTGGCTTTAGAATTTGGCAATTGCTTCCTGAAATACCATGGGGATTCCAAAATGAGGAGGAGGGTTTCTCTGACATTATACTTCTGGAAAACTTGAGGTAATTTGGATCTTATATATAAGATCTAGTTACTTTGAGAAGTGTTGTTTTTATTTAATCAAACCAGGGATATATTCCAGTCAAAACCACTGATTTCTATAATGATACTCAGTGGTGTTCTATGGCTTTTGGGTTTGGTGGGGTTTTGGTTTTTTTTGTGGTTTTTTTTTTTGTTTGTTTGTTTTTTTAAATTCCTATTAAAAAACTAATTCAGCCTGTTGTTAATAGTTTTAGCTCAGTCCCTCAGCTGTGTTAAAAGGAATGGAGCTAAGCAAGCATACAGAATGCAGGACCAAGCTTGAACTTTCACCCAACAATACTTTTGAGAGCATACGCTCCTGTTCAGTGTTTTATTGGACACTTACAGTGTGTTTGGGACTATACAGGCAACAGGAGCATGAATGGTTATTGAGAAATATATCATTTTAAATGATTAAATGATTCAAAGCAGATATGTCAGCTCAAGGCACTGGTTCTGACAACTAATGCATTTCATGTGGCAAATGAATTGGAATATTCATAATGCCAGTATTTCTAACTACATAAAATAAAAATAACCTGAACATAGTTTGAAGTATTAATAACTTCTTATAAAGAAATTTTAGGTATTTGACTTTTTCATTTACCTTTTTAAGCCAAAGACTTAATATTTCCCCCCCACCCCCAAAATGGTGAGTTGTTTATTCAGCATTTGTGCAGTTCTTTTGTTCCCCATGAGATGAGGGAAATAGATATTGTATGAATTTACAAGATGTTTAGTATGCAAGTGACATGTTGTGTGTGTTTCTTTTCTCAAGGTATTTCTTGAAAGGGACTATTTTGAGAAGTCTGTACTGCTCAGTTCATGTGTTCATACGCTGGCAGTGTCTCATGCAGCTTCCTGTGTATCGTGGTGGGGACAAAGTCAGGGACACATTTTAGATGGGGGGGGTGCCAGAACACTTCAGATGAGCGATAAACCATTGTTGCTTCACTGGAATGGAGTTGTTATGGGAAAGTAGCTTGTTCAAACTGTATATATAAACAAAAAGAGGGGGAGAAGAGAAAGGAAAACTGATCATCTGCTTACACAGAAGTGAGTGAAGCTGCATGTCATTTTGGTAAAATATCATGGCAGCGTTTCCTCATTTCCTCTTGTTTAAAAAAAAAATCTATTCTGTTGAGTATTCCAGTGTTTGGCAGAGCAGTTCTGTTTTGTCCATCTGTGTTTGGAGAATATTGCCAGTTCTCTTGCATCGTTTCTTGTGTTTACTGAAATGAATGATACCAGCATATTTAATGTACTGTTGTGCTTTGCAGAGGACTACAGACTAAGATAAGCAGTGAGGATGCTGCATTTCAAACAGACATGAAGCTTAAAATTTTAGATCAAAATAAAACTGATGGTGAGTAGTTTCCACTTGTTGTTAATACTTGAAACTTGAAGAGAACTTTTCTATTCTTTTGAAGAAATGGCTATACAGTCAGCTCTTGAATTGTTATCATCAGATTAATTTCTTTAGACTTTCTCTAGCTCTAGTGTATTTTCTTTGAGATGAAGTGGCAAGAATTGGCTGCACTTTTGGGTTTTTGGGGTTTGTTTTTAATATATTTTTGTCTTAGCAGTAGTCAAAGCTGCATCGTGTTCTTGTAGGATGGTGTGGGTGGGACAGTGCCGAGGAGGGGGAAGGCTGGACACAAAGGTTATCCTGCCACATGGGGTGACATGGCTGCCACACCACAGTAGGGAAGAAGAAGCCTTCAGTTCTTCTTGGCTTATGGAGTTAGCATGAGTTTTCTGCATGAAAATGCAAATATTTTTAAGTACAAATAAAAGCAAGTGACACACTGATCTGAAACAAAATGACAACATCCTGTGCATCTAATGGATCATAAATGTAAATTTAGTGACCTGACTGATTTATTTTACTCTTTTGTGACACTGATTTTCAGATTTATATATTAGGCCTTCTATAGTCTTTATACTCAGTACACCTCTGTTTATAAATCATAACAACATAGTGCACAAGTCCTGTTTATTTGTGATATAAATTTTAACTGCCATTTTATAACATACATGAAATGAGGATTCTTTTTTTAACCCAAAAAATACTACTCAAATGATTATTCCTGAAGAATTTAATTTTTCCCAATATTATGTTTCAAACAATTTCACTCAAATAGTCATGTGTTTTGGAGATGAAACTTTGTTTAGTACAGGGGTAGAAAAATGAATTATCAGAGCAACTAAAGGGTAGGAAACATAGGATTGCAAATTGTTCTTGTCCATGTGTTTTTCAATTCGTTCCTTATACAAGTACATAAGATGCAGTTGACAAATAAGATTTATAACATTGAAACTAAAGAACAGAAGCCACAAATATGTGGAACTAAATAAAAACTGAATCTAACTTGATATTGAATAGTCCTTCAGTTCTTGAGTCACTGTTGCCTGTACAATGAACTGAAATTCATTAGCACTTTAAAAATTATTTTAGAGTAGTTTTGTCTATTAAGTCGATGCATGGCATTTGTAACCTGTTTATTAAGAAGGAATACCTGAGTTGGAATACTGTCATTTGGCAGTATTAGTCAAATATAAATATATCTTTAAATAGCCTTTAAAAGTGTTAAGGAAAGTATTAGCATCAGTGAGAAACCAGTCATTTTTATTCAATACATTGGATGCAGAGCTTCATGATGTAATGAAGAAGATTAAATCTTTTTTGCATTTGTATTAACTTTGGAATCTTTCTTTAAGATCACAGCGATACAAAACTCCTTCCAACAACGGAAGAAGGGAAAGAACTTCAGACAGCTGAAATTAAAACAGTAGATTTTAGAGAAAATAACAAGCTTGAAGTTGACAGACTATCAAACTGCCAGGCATGTAAAAATGACATCTCTGTAAGTCACAGGAATTATCCTCAACTGATTTCAGAAAAGCAAGATGACAAAACAAATCAAACCAGCTTGGACACAGTAAAAACTCAGGATGTTGGAATCCAGACTTTGGATAGCAATTTGGGAAGAACTACGCAGAAGGGAATTATCATTCCTCAGGGTGTTGAATCATCCACATTCAGAGAACTGGTCCCTCAACACAACACAGATACGAACAACCCCCTTCTTCAAGTGATGCATGGCACGCATCAAGAGAGTGAAGATACTTCAGTGGAACGAAATCTTGAGACACAAGAATTTACCCATGAAAAAATAATTCCAGTAAAAGACAAAAGTCACATGTGTATAAATGGCAGTAATTTTGCTTCACCAGAAACAACTGCAGAAACTCCAGATGATTCTTCTGTAAAAGGTCACCCTTTTTATAGACAGGACACCAAACCTAAACCCAAGCCTGCTAATGAAATTACAAGGGATTACATACCAAAAATTGGGATGACTACTTATAAAATAGTGCCTCCAAAATTCTTAGAAATAATGAAGAGCTGGGAATCAGAAGTTCCATCAGATCATAAGGATCAAGTGGTAGCTACTTTGGAAGACCCCAAAGAATTCGTAGTGCAAACTGAAATTCCTCATCTGTCAAAAAGTGTGGGTCATTTACAGGTTGGTTCACAAAATGAAGCTGCAGCAGCAAATGATCTGCTGCAGAGAGTGAACAGCATTTCTGAACATACTGTGACCTCTGGAGCTGAGATTACTACCGAGAGCAACCAGATGGAAAGAGAGTCTTTCAAGCAGCGTGTCCCACTGATGCTAAGCTTGGATACTACAAATGCTTCTTCTGAGACTCAGGACAAGTCAAATGCATTAAGTCCATTAAGTCCTACAACAAAGCCTAGTTCTTTTTATATGCAGATGCAACGAAGAGCTTCAGGTCACTATGTGACATCTGCAGTTGCCAGAAGTACAGTTTGTGCTCCTAATTCAATTCAAAATGAAGTTAAGAATACAGAGATGGATAAAAAAATCTCATCACCTGATTTGATGTCTTTGGCTTTAGATAAAACAAGTATTTCCTCTCCTCCAGCAGATCAAGAAAAAGTTGATGATGGAAAAAACACTGAATCTTCCACTTCTCCTGTTAAAAGCAATAAGCCTTTAAGTTTTCCCTCCTGTCCTCCAGCACCGTTGAATCTAAAAACTCTAAGAACTTTTGCAGTTCCAAAGCCATACTCCAGTTCAAGACCATCCCCTTTTGCTCTTGCTGTCTCATCTGCAGTCAAAAGGTCACAATCATTCAATAAGACGCGTACGATCACTAGCCAGGCACCAAGAGAGGCTCTTCCAGTGGAGCTTTCCTCTGGCCCTTTGGCAGCTGGATTCTCCGCAGCTACCTCCATGCCTGAAGTGAAAAGTCCTTCTTTACAGACTGTAACAGTGGGGTCACAAAATAGTCCAACGGATAAGGTAAACTTTATTTCTGATACTAGCTGACTGTTGATCTACTGCCATCAAGTGCAAGTGGTGTAAAGGCTTGTTTGCGAACTGCTCTCTGGTCAGAAAGGGCTGTATTTGTACAGGGAAAACACCCTGTTGTGTCCATCAGTAGCACAGCATTATAATGAAGTACAGGAATATAGGGAATGTTAAAAATGAGAGCAGCATAATTCAGATGATTGGAAATAATTACTTCCTGCCATAATTAGCATCCCCTGCTTTAAAGAACTTTAAATTAAATAGTGATTTATCCTGTGTAGTGCTTAATTTTTATGCTTGGAGTACTTATTATTTGTTCTTTATAGTTCTGTGTGTTGATTTCTTTAATTCTGAGTGATGTGATCCATTTGGTTTCAAGTGCTCGTGCCACAAGCACACTTGAACAGAGATATAAAGTTTTGCTGGCATAATTGCTTGACAGAGAAACTATGTGCTATGTTGGAAATGTGGCTGATCTCTGAAATCTTGAATCAAGCAAGCACTAGAATGGCAGCAGTTTGCTATGCAACCTTGTGCCAGGTTGATTCAGATTTTCATTTATAACTAATTCAGATTAAAGTTTTTTGGCTTCTTTTCCTTCCTCCCTTTATAGAAAGGCAGCCACGTGAATAGTGAGCAGAAGAGTCAGGTGCAGTCAGGTGCTTCCCCTGACCACCCACGCCCTGTCACTAAGAGACAAACCGCGATGACGCTCCCGCGCGCTGACCCCGAACAGATCCACCAGAGCTTGCTGGCTGCAATCCGCTCTGGAGAAGCTGCTGCCAAATTGAAAAGGGTGAGTTTTCATCATTGCATCCGAAACAAAGAACTCATGGTACTTCCTTCAAAATTACCATACTAATGCCTGATTCTAAAAGCAGTTAGCTTTGGCACAAACTGCTGCCAGGAGATCTCTTAACAACGGGAAGGGCGGTGGAGAAGAGGGTCAATTTTGCACAATAAACTGGTGAATGCACCCACAGAGCTTCAAATGTCTGTATTTTCGTACAGTACAGATGTAACCAAAATCTTCCTGAAATGATAACCTAGAGATTTCTATTTCAGTTAAGTATCTTGTCCATAAAATCTGACTTGTTTGTGTTTACGTGGTTTGAAATTGTATGGTTTTAGAAGTCTGCTAAACTGCTTTGCTTTAGACCTGAAGTGGCTGCACCCTTTTGCAGGCAGGTAACACACAGTTCTAAAGACTATTTTCCTATTTATTAGACCTTATCAGGTCCTTAATCTGTTTGGCATCATAACTAAGGTATTTCTCAATGTTTTGTCAACAGTCCTGGAAGGACCATCTTCCTCTACCCCCTCTGATTAAAAATTTTCTCTCCTAAAATTAACCTACACATCTCTCATTGGGTAAAACAGTGCACACTTCTAAAATCTGTACTGTTTTAAGTTTGCAACCAGACAATCATCATCTCACAAAGTTTTCTTGACCTCACATTAGTATTTTGCATTCTGTTTTGAGGAATAATTTCTCATTGCAGAAGGCCAAAGAAATTCAGTGTTTTTTTGTTTTTCTTCCCTTTTCCACTTGAAAGAAACGAATGATGTGTGGTAGGTGGATACAAGGGACTTCTTTGTTTGTTTGTTTTGTGGAAGTCCTTGATTCCATCAGGTCAAAATCTCACAGTGAATGGTCAGACAGTGGAACATGCCATTTCATAGGTTTTTGTTTCAGTGTAGCAGTGCAACAGCCTCTCTGAGGCTATAGACCTCCCATCCTTTCTACAATGAATAGGAAGTCTGAGCCTTCTGGAAGAGTTACAAGCATGCTCAAGTAGGTTTTGATCTCTAGTCAGTAAAAATGGTGTATAATACACTGTAGAATTGCTTCTAACTACATGTCATGATCAGTAATCACATTAAAAACAGGAAAAGATAAAGAAAGTGCTGTATTGTTCAGAATCTGTTAGAGGTAAAATCTGTTCTACCAGAAATACCGTTTGGATTTCATTTGCATATATTTTAAAGATTTTTCTATTCTTCTAACTCATAATTACATTGTGAATAATATGAAGCTTTATTTATTCATTCTTTTTTAATAGAAATGTTCTTAGTGTAGATTTGACCCATATAGTCTTTATGGGGCTAGGTACAAGAATGGTATGGGGAAAAGGAGAGAGATGATGATTGAAACTGGTTTTCCCCTCCCTTTCTCTTCTGTGGGTGGGAGATGTGCTTTGTCAGTAAACTTTGTGCTGAAACTGGCATGATGAAAGGGCTGTACTTTTTAAGGGGAAATTATAATCATGAAGAAGCTGTAACCATAAAGAAGAGCAGTCTGCAGCACAGAAACCTGAAACAGGCTTAAAACACCCCCCCTGGAACACAAACAAAATGCAGTGAAGAAGTCACTGAAGTTTTGCCAAGCATAAAATTGTACATGCTGTTCTTTTCACTCTCAGAGTGCATATGCTGTGGTACAGGTATGTCTGACAGCAGAAAGAGATTTTTTTGGCCTACAGCAAATTTAATAAAAGCATGGTCTCATTTTATGTTTAACGTGGAGAATTGGCAGTGGTAGGATAGAGAAATGAAGCATTTTGTATCAATAAGTTATTTGTACCCAAAAGTGCTTTTGAGAATTGAGAGGACTTGTAGAATGCATGCACCTCATAGCTTCCTGTATCGTGCTGCAGCCAGGGAAAGGAGTAATAACCTGATCCATTTGAATTCTGAGAGAGGTCCATCAAGTGCTTGCTTCTCTTTTTACCTTTTACCATACTCTCTCTTCTTGCAGCTCTGTGTGAGAGTCATTTAAAAAATAAAATCCTGGCACTGCTAGCCAAGTTCTTTAATTTTTTTCACTCTCTGTTTTTACTTAATATGTTGTGAGTATGCAGTGCTGAGATCGGTTGCCTTTTGTGTTGCTGGTCTTTCCTGTTCAATAGGGCCCTCAGTAATTACTAACCTAAAATGGGTCAAATGAGGTTTCTTTTTAACCTTTTTTCTCTTGAGAATGTTTTCATTGTGTTTAGTAAACTGTGTTCTGTGGTTCTGATGACTGTGGAGCATCTAGAGCTCCCATTAACTCCCGTTGGAGTTGTTGGGTTATGCAGCTCCACTGAAAATCAGGCTTTGGCTATCTGTGCTGAAAGTTATTGTTTGCGTCTAATAAAAGAAACATTAGGTATAAAGGAGTGTTAGAAGATTTAGTAAGAAATCAGATCTATTCAATATTTTTAAAAAGTGTTTGATTTCATGATTTTTTAAAGTATTTCTTTGCAACCAGCTGTGGAGAAGGACTAAAAATGATGTGTGTTCTGAATAGTTACACATTAAATTTTTAGTCAGGATAAAATATGGTTTTAAGTAATGTCTGATGTTTCCACTTCTGTAGCATATATGCTTAGTTCAGAAATCATATAGGAGGTCTTTCATTGCAATGAGAAAAATACTAATTGAAATAACACTGTGTAACATATTAGAGTGAGAAAAATCTGGAAATTTAGGTTAACATTTCTTTAATATTTTTTCTCTTTTCTTTTTTTTTTCCCACCCTGCTTCCAGGTTGGTCCTCCATCAAACACGATAGCAGTCAATGGAAGAGCCAGGCTTAATCCTTTGTATTCCACAGAAGCTAAGGCTAATCCCTAGATATTATACCAAATATTTTGCACTTTACTACTGCTTCATAGGCCAACTTAATACTAACTACAAATTTTTGAAAGTGTAAATGCAAGTATATGTTAATATATTTTTGTCAATGGTTATAAGAATTTCAAGCTGGGTTTTTGATGCCTTGAAAAGATTATTAGAATATGTAAATTATGGTAATATTTTGCCTTTTTCTCTTTATTAAGCTGACTATGCTGCTAAAAAGTTTTAAGATGAGGTGTAGGTGAGCTTTGCTTTTAATGGAATGAGAATTGAAGATTCTTGATTTTAGCCTTCAAGACTGAACAGTATGTAGCACTATGCTGAAATTACAGATTGGAAGAGACTTAAAAGTTTTAGACCAGATCATTAATTTTCAATTGTGTATTACTTTAACAGATTGTATAAACTTAAATCTACCACATGCTGCCTCCATATTACTTTATTAAATTAAAATTGTAATTAGTAGAATATCTTACTTCAATGCAACACTTTGTTTCTGTCTAAAAAAATAGATGTTTTTGTTCCTTTACCAGACAGTAATTGGGATATGTATTTAGAGTTGTTTTTTTTTTTTTTTACTCTCATGTAACTTTTTTCCTGGTAGCACACACACACACAAAAATCAAGACATAAATTACTGGAACTTTTTGTACTACTCAAAACCTTTTCTTGACAGTAGCACTACATGATGTTTCTCAACTACTCTTTAAATATCTGTATATAGTATTTACCTCACACTCAGATAAGCAATACTTTTTGTGAACTAATTATATCTTTAAATAGTCATCAGCATATACTCACTTACTAGTAAAATACAAATTCCAGTTTTGATACTTAATGAAATAGAAGAGTATTTTTTTCACTGGAAGTATAACTAAAAAACAAATGGCTTTGAACTTATTTATGTAAAATATTTTAATCTTAAAACAGCACAATAACACATAAATCATGCTTGTGTCAGAGAGCATCTATTTATAGATTAAGCATTAAATACCAAAATGGGAATATATATTAAAAGAAAATGTTTCATGTTATATTTTATCTATTTTGAGTTTCTTGTCAAGATTATACATTTTGGGGAGGGGGTGGAAATAAAATCACACTCATGATGAAATAGATATGTTATGGATGCATGCAGAAAGTGCTGGGGTATTTGCCATAGTAAAATATTTTCTTGCTGGACTTGATTTAAAATTAAGCAATTGTATTTAGTTTCTATTCTTTAACAATATATATATTTTGTACTTTAGAAACATTATGTAACTCAGTTTCAGAAACTGATCTATATTTGCATTTTCAAATTGTTTGCTGCCAGGTTTTTGTGCAATAATCTCAAAGAGGTCTAATTACTTTCCTAGTACAGAGTCAATTACTGATTACAAGTTATGGTGTTAATGCTGAAACCCTTTATGGAATGTTTTAGTAAATAAAACTTCGTAAAGAGAGCTGATGAACATTTTTTCATTGCTGTTCTCCCCTGTTTTCTGTCCTGTATCTTAGTCCCCTGTCACTGTGTGTTACCACTTCCATCTCCTCCTTGTTCTTCCCTGCAGTCAAGGGCTCATTCCAAGGGTGGGGGGAAGTCCCATGGTAGTTCAAAAGAGCTGTTTCAGGGTCTGACTGCGAAAGAAAGCTTCAACCTTCACTTGTAAACAGTGAGATAGAAGAGACAGGGGCCTTTCTAGTTTCTAACTGGGGCTTACATTCTAGATTTCACTGTGTCTTGAAGGGCAGACTTGAAAATTTTGTCTTGCTCCCTGGATTCTAGAGCCTGTGCTCGTTGTGATATTGAAGTCTGTGTTTTAAGCATTAATATACAACGTGCAGAGAGAGGTTGCAATGGGAAAAGAGACTCTTCCTTGTACTTTGGGTGTGTGGGTGTTACAGGGTTTTTTTCAAACCTTGGTATTCTCTGCCAAGGTGACCAAAGTTATTTCATAAAATTATTTAAATCTCCATCTCTGCTAATAAAAATATATATGTTGTTTCACTTTTTCAAACAAATCAACGGAGTCCAATTAGAGTTCAACAAGAATGTTTTGGGGAAAGTTCAAAAAACCATATTTTGTTATTTTCTTTGGTTTTGACTACAAAACTGTACTACTGTATGTTTCTTAGTCCCATATGTTAAACTGTCTTTTCATGTGAACTGAAAGCAAATATCATCTTATGTAACAGATTAAAACCACCTTGCTTGAATTTTAGGGTTTCTTCTTTGTGTAACTGAACTTGCTTGATAACTAACTGAAATGTCTATACATGCTATAGTACTGTGAAACTCTTCAATGAGACTTTTTGTTACTAGCTGGCAATATTGTTTAGCAAAACTTCATCTTTCCCTTTTCTTCCAACATGTATATGTAAGACATTTTAAAATCTTGCTATTGTATTTCTGTAGACACTTTTTTCCTTAGACTCTTTTATTAAATTCTACTAGAGAAACTCTTGTTGATGAACTTGATGTGTTTATTCATTATTCAACCATGAAAACATTTCTGCTCAAGTAATGTGTAAGTGGTTCTAGTAACTGCAAGCCCAAGCTCGACAGCGGTAAATTTTTGTTGTGGATGCCTTACATGCAGAGTAAACAGACTATTTTTTGAGCCCAAGAATACTTACAGTTTTGGACAACATATATCACAGACATCTTCCAACAGGAGACAACTAGTTATGCCATCCCTCATATAATCCCATTGCTTTTGCATGGCAGTCAAAATGTTGAACAATGAAAGTCAGGATACTAAAGTAAATGAAATGTCAGTGTAATTGTCCATACAAAATAGCAGGCCCCAGTGAAGGTGCATTATGACCTACTGGTATGAGTTCTTTGAAGAAGCAGCAGGTATCCATGTAGTGCAGTGCCTTAGTTTAGACTCCAGGGCATTGTAGGTTAAGAAGGGCTAGAAAAGCAAAGAGAGGTAGGTAGGAAAAATGATCTTGTTAGTAATTATGGAAGATATATTTTTAAAATTTATTCTGCAGAAGAATAAAATTAAGACTACAGATGTACCTGGAGAAGGGAGCAGTTTTGCTGGGACAGCATCACCAGATAACTTTTGGAAGTATTCTTGTGACTAGAAGTTGTAAAAGCTAAGGTAAGAGCACTCATATTTTGCAGCAGAAAGATTTTAAACCACTCAATGTCTCCCTTTCTGAGACGTATATTCAGTAATCAGTGCCCTAGTTTTTCCAGCTATTTGTAATTGTAGCATACAACAGGAAGATCTCCAAGGAAGACATGAAAATTACATGGATATGGACCAAGAAGCACGGTATCACAACTGACAGCAGCTAGTACTTTTAACTTTGTTACAGGTAGCTGTTAACCAGCCAAAGCAAACATTTTCAGTTGGAGATGCTTAGAATCCTATTTTAATATACAGTTGCCAAAAAGTTTGAAAGACTTCTGTTAAATAGAAACAAGGAAAAAGTGCTGTTGAGCAGTAGGGTGAACATTCTTGAAAGCTCGGCCAGACTGTCTGTCATGTGTTGGACAACTACAACTAGATTGAAGACTAAATGCAAATGACTAAGTAGGTGGGTCGGTAGCCAAACAAAAATAGAGCTCTTTGCAGAAGGGAAAACATGTCTGAATTTGTCTGTCTGTGTTAACTGAATGTGAACCTGAAGTCAAAATGGTGTGTTTGGACCAGAGCTGCCACAATCACAGCCCCAAAACTGTTTGTGGGTGCTGTGAATGGTCTGAGGTTCCAAAGCTGTGCTGTTCTATTAGTGCTTGGCTACTGACAGGGTAGCTGAAATATCACTGATTGCTTATGAAGTCTATTTTGATGATAAAGCAAAGCTGTAGCAATATCAATGGAAATGTTTAACAGCTTTTAATTGAAAAGGATGCCTTCTCTGGGATTATTTTATACAATCCAATTGGAAATCAGAGCTAAGATGGATTTTTTCTTTAGAATTTCTGATTAGGTAGCTTTGTGAGAGGGAAAGTGTCCTTGTTAAAATGACATGAAATTTGCAAGTACAGGAAACTATGCTTGTTAAAAACTTAAATACTTAATTTTGTCTTCCTTGAGAGAGCTGTGGTGACATGGTAACTAACACAGAAACTCCATGTCAATGCAATATATTGTACTTAGAGTTGCATTATTTTTTGTCATCTGTTCCTACTTATTAACACAAGCACTTTACTTTTTTGGTGGGTTTACGTCTTCAAGGAGCATATTTGGAAGACATATAGTTTTCTCTTTTTTGGTTGTATTAAACCCCACATTCACTAACAGTACAACAGCTAGTGTTTCAGTGAAAGAGGAGATGAACACTTCCCTTCTCCCATCCCTCCATCACCCTGGAAAGATGACCAAAACTGCTAATGGACTAAGTTATTCCTAAATTATTCAGTTAAGACAAAAAAAATAATGGGAAGGAGAAGGGATGAGGTAGAGATAAAAGGAATTGTGCTTTTCTTGAACAGGATGTTCCACATTTGCTAATATAGTGATGGAAGCAAATCTCTTAGCATTGGGAAAAGGACAAATAAATCTCTTAGCATTGGGGGGAAAAAATCCAAAAAGGATGCTACAACTTCTAGGAAATTTCAACCACTTGTGTTGGTACTATTATTTCAGAATGACTGTGCCTGTATGGACCTGGAAATAACAAGGGCTGTAGCATTCCCCACTGAAACAGAATTCTAGTGCCAAAAAGAATCCCAAAGAATTTAATTTGAATGTAAGTTGCTAATTCCTCTGTGGACATCCCACACTTTGAGATCAGTCTTGTGCCAATAACACGGCAGTGTCATTATACACAAATGCCAGTGACATATATTAATTACCAGTCTGTGATTGTACAAGGAGTGTATTTTTAGTAGCTGTTTTGTTGATAGCAGCTGTTCTGTGTGAAGAACAACTGTCTTCTGTTTCAACAAATCTGCTTGATGATTTCTAAAGGATTAGTTTCTGTGAGTGTCTGGGCATTCCCAAACAATGCTTAAAACAGGAGTTTAGGGGTAGGGTGGAAAGGTAATTCCTAGGTTCACCCTTAGTCATTTGAATACTCTCAGAACAACCGGTACAATATCCTTGATGCCCACTTTTTACTGAGAGTTGGGTCACTGTTAATACAGATAACAAACATAATCTGAAAGCTGTCATTGTTACGACAAGACTAGAATGTATTCTTCAGAAATTCCTATTCTTCCACTCTGATGGAGTAAGTTTTCTTTAGCCTCTTCATCTCTTTTACCAGTTGTTCTCAGTACTGAGCAGAGCGGACCTTACTTTGCCTGTTACATTTGATATCATCATAGCCAGAGCAATAAGAGTGTGCTAAAATACCAAACATCCAAGGAAATCTTCACAAGTGACAGAATAGTTAAAGGAATGGGAATATTAAAGACTGAGCTTGTGTATGTGCTAGTGAACATCCAGAGGAGTAAAGGAATTGAAGCATACCATCAGCTCAGCGGAGGGAGAGTTAAGTCCACAGAACCTGCACTAGCTGTTTAAAAAAAAATCTGGCCAATAGTGGTTTTTTGCAGGTACTGGTGTACTCAGTGTGCCAGTGCTGGTGTACATTAACCACTGGTGTATTTACTAATAGTTAAAATATTTCTAGTTAAATAATTAATAAACTATAGCTGGACTCAGAATTCCATCATGTCCCCTCAGCCATATATATCTGCCTCCCTGTTTGTTCAATATCTCTTTTTCCTTTTTTTCCCTCTGTGGGATCCTGAGCAAGAAGTAAGACTTCTAGCAGGCTATAGTCACACTTAATCTGAAGTGGCAAAGCAAAGAAAAATGAACTTATTTCACTTTTGCTTAAGGGTTTATATAGCTCTGATTTATCAACAATACAGTAAAAATAATATTTTAAATAGTTAAGCTGATTGCCGTTTTCTAAATTAAATACTTGAACTAAATGGGGAGATGGAATGTGGAAAGAGCTGTAATTGGTCACCTTTGGTTAAACAGCATGATTGGTCCCATCAGCAGACCCTATTCCATAGCTTCAGTCGCTAAAAGCTAATTAAGCACTTGCATTCTGCAAACTGAAGTGTATTTGGCCACCTGCAGCTACAAAGTGCAGAGACCCAAAAGGAAATCCCCATGCTATGAATGCCAAGCTGCTGCAATCCTGAACTCCAGCACCTAAGTGAAACAAGGAGGTGAAGCAAAGGTTGAAGAAGTGGATTGCAGAAAACTTCCTTTTTAAATTGCAGAGGACTGGGAGCAAGATGGGCACCCAGGCAGCTGCACAGGTAGGTGCCCCACAGTCAAGGACGAGCATACTGTTAACCCTTTTTAAAGCACCAGTGCCGGGGTAGTTCACAAATGGTCGAGAAGGCAGCTGAGCTGCTGGTGGCCCCAGCTCTTTAAGCATGTTCTGACCATCTCCAGAGTGCTGAGGAGAAAAAGGTGCCAGAGGCACTGTTTGCCTGAGTCTCTCTTCATCAAGACAGCTGAGGGATAGAAAGAGAAGGGCATTCCAGTTTGTGTAGCTGCTGGTAAGTGCATGGCACCCCTCTTACCTGTGTAAGCTCTGCCAGAGCTCCACTGTGAGCTGTGTTAAGAGCTTTAACAGAAGCTACCATGAGACACAGGCACAAGCTCTATGTATCAAGTTCCCCTAGGGCTTGGCCCATCAGGAAAAGGAACCCCAAGAGGAAGGTTTGGGAGAAGTGGGCTGGAAGACTCTACCTGGAAATGGTGAGTTTAATTTTCTTCATTTTGTTCAAACTGTGTCTGCTATTCTGTTCTCGTAAAGAAAATTTCCAAAAAAAAAAAAGTGTTTTAGACTGTCAGGTATGCTTGAAGTTCAATAGACATAAAAGACATAGTCTTTGGTGCCAACTAAAGATAAAAGCATGAAAAGATGTAAGGAACGGCCTGCTACACCATATTGTCAGGAAAAGGAAGTAGGTGTGTCTTTTCTTGTGTAACTATTGCATTACTTTAAAAACATAGTTTGGAGCTGATGTGAAATGTGAGTTGTCCGAATTGTCAGTGGGAAAAACAACATGAGCAGGAATCAAAAGATTCTCCAAGTGAAAAATAAAGGAGTTAAAAGGAGCAGATATTTTAGATCGTATTCTGACTCTTTAGATTGCTAATCTAACAGTGGAAGGCAATTTGGGCGAGAGAATAAAACAAGAGTTATAAGACCTTTAGAAACTGTGTCAAGAAAGATTAAAGCAATGGGGCTGCTTTTATTGGAAAAAAAATGGAAAACTGATCAGGATGACAAAACCATGTTTCAACACAAAAAGTTGCTACATGAATGCCAGTGATTAATCATGGTATCTTCAAGCAATATTCTGTTCAAGCTTTAGAGCATAAAGGAAGAATAGTTATACTGGGTCAAACCGAAGGTTCACTTAGCCTGTTATCTGGCTTTTGACAATGATCAGAAATATATGCCCAGGGAAAATATAAGGTTATAAAATACACAAAGTAATACCTACCCCCAAGTATGCTAAACCTTCAACAAATTTTAGCTCTGAGAATGCCAAAGTTAAGATGATTTCTATGTATTTAATAGTCTGAAATAGTCTTGTTCAAGACCTCAGCAACTTATTCTTTCAACTCCCATAAATTTTGAACAGTGACACGTTCCTGTGTGACACCAAGTTCTTTGACTTAATGACACACTGAAGATCGATTTTTTGTTTGTTGTGAACTTCTGCTTGCTAGCTTAATTTAATCCTCTCCAATGCTTTTCCTGAAAGAGCCATTAACTCATCAATCCCCATTCATGCTCTCTGTGCCACTCATATCCTTACATAACATCAGGAGTTGTGCCATAGACATTTGAGTCTTGTACACTTTTGCTGTTTTATCAATTATATGTCATCAAGATTTGCCAAAACAAATCTCTAGGTCTGAGCATGCCTTATGCTTCATTTCTCTCAGTATCTTGGGAAGATGATTTTTTTCTCTTAGACACATTTATTTTTTTAATGTCTCCTTTTGCTATTTGTTATAGGGAGTCACCTACAGGATATACCTATTCTGTACAAGATCAACATTTGAGAAAAGTCTGTGTGTCAGGCTTCTAAAGCACTAAATATCCAGCTGAATAGAACCTTGCTAAGTCCTGTGTATTCACAGAGGTGATCATCTGATCCACAGGTGATCTTTTCAGTTCTCTGGCCAGTGAACAAAAGAACTTAAAACCTTCTGGATATGATATACACTTGTTCATTAATTTGAGCTTAAAGACTATGTACTTGCATGATAAGTACTTTTGCCTACAAATACAAGTAGCTGTCCAGAAGTCTGGAACAGGGCAAATGTATTGCCTTTAGTTCAAACACTCTAGTCTGGCTTGCAATCAAACACTATTTTCTCCTGAACTGTTTCTGCTGATTCATTATTACCTTCCTTTATATTGCAATGCTAAAGTGAAACATGCTGCTTTAACTGTCTTTAAATGAACTACCTTTGTGGCAGTATTTTTAGATGGGTCTTTTGATGCCTTTTTAATGGTACATTAAAACTTAATGAATTCTGAGTAACACTAGAATCCCTATGGAAGCACATATGGTATCTACATTAATACTGAATGAATGCATAATGATCAGTAGAATTTCAGTGATTTCCACATGAATCAACAATGATGAGCCACTTAGTGTTACACTCAATTACATCATGTTTAATTTATGTAGCATTGTTTGGACATTATGTTTAAAATGTCTTTAGTAAATCATTGAGACTCTAATTGAGCCTCCATTTCAGGGACAAATTGCACTGTAAACATAAAATTCATTTTTTTACACAACAATTAATTTATGTTGAAGCCCACTTGCAAAGGGTCAACAATTTGATATATTCTCACTATTACTCCCTGAAAAATGGAATCCTAGTATGAAACAAATTGCAGTAGCTGTTAGATTTTCTGTTCCCTTGGTTATGTGGCCACCGGACACTGGAAATGCATTAATTCCCTCAACTCTGGAAGCAAAGGCAATACCTCACCTGCCCTATTTGACTGCTGCCAAGCAGTTCAGAAGACCTTTTCAGGTCAGAGTATCTTGTCCGTGTCTACACAGCAGACTCAGAAGAGTTCTCCACAATGCCTGACTAACACTACACCACCTTCTGGCACACCCATGACTCCCTTGCAGTACGTATACAGCACAGCAAGCTGTACTGAGATTTTTTGAAGGGTGACCATGCCACCAATCTGCCAGAGGCAGACAAAGAGATGGTGAGGGAACCTACACCAAAAGCAGGCACTGTCTTTCAGCTGTTTTCCCATCCTGTGCAGGACCAGGAAGCAAACACAGTGCTGATGGCCTGTGCAGAGCAATATCATTTTGCCTCCTTTCCAAAGCATTACAAAGGTATGAGGACCTACTGCCTCACTTCCTCTCCCCTGTTCCATCATAGCACACTGAACATGGGCTGCTGGTTGGCCTGGGATGAAGGCTGGTAAAAGCTGCCAGTGGCAGCCCTCCACTGAAGTCTTCCACAGTAACTGCTGCAGGAATAGTGTTTAAACGGGGCCCAGACTTACCAAAGGATGCTGTGCTGGACTCTACCTTTCCAGACTGACTCCACTGGGAAACTAGACATACACACATATCTGATCATAGTAAAAAATAATACAAGTAAAGGTGCTTTGTAAGAGGAAATGGAAATAAAATATGTATACTTCAAACCTCCTTAGGAACAGTAAACTTCTTGGCTTCCACTTTCCCTGATATCTTTTAGCAGATAAGCTCCTGACACAGTTTCAGCAGGTGTCTGCTTGAGCTGGTTTTGGACATATTCTGTTGCAGATCTATAAAGATTCATTCATAGAATAAAGCTGAGGCTGCCTATTTTACTCAATCAGCTCAGTTACCCAAAGAGCCATCTAAACTGGTCTGACTTGAGGCAGAGAAAAGACCGCCTTCCACTACTCCAGCAGGAATCTTGCACTCTGTTCTCTCAATCCTTCTCACTGGGAGTTCAGGACAGCAGGGTCCCTATCAAGGGTCATTTTAACTGTAACAGTCATCCTCAAATACCTGTTCCAAACACAGTAAGCTGGAGAGGTCTTGGCTTAGGGGAGTTTTAGTTCTGTCAGGTTGTCCAGTCCAGCTGACTTAACAAAAAGGACTAGAGGGTAAGAGGACTGTGTTTGGAGAAAAAATCCTGCCAGCTATTTGCAAACAAATCCATTAATTTATTTTTAGCTTCTGCAGGTTTCCTGTGTTAGTTTCTACCATTAGGCACTGCATCCAGTTACTTCAGTTCATAGAGGATTTAACAGCTGTGAGTATAAAAAGCTATAATTTTAATTTGCTGTTCTTTTTGATCTACTATAAGATTATCTGACAACTGGCAAGGCATCTAACAAACAGCTGACCAGCAACTTTGTTAGAATATACCTAGACAAAGAAATTTATAATGATAATGATGATAACAATACCTGCTCTCATTTCTCTGGATTGCTGAAAAATGCAAATTCAGACCTTTAATAATTGCAGCTCAGGCTTTCATTTCTGACAGCAAAGTGAGAGAGAAAAAAATCTTTCCATCCTAAGAAGCTGTAAAAGAGGCTATCAGCTTTTTTTTTTTAATTATAATTCATTCTTGTTACAAGAATTTAATAAAGGAAGTATAAGAGAGAAAAGATACTTATGGAGAACCATTTTATGTTGCTTTAAAAAGTTCTTTTTTGGTTTATGTTGATCATTTTAATGCTTGTGTTCTCATGATTCAGGAATTCTATGCCATGTTAATTTAATTCAGTTTTGATTTAAATTGAATAAAATATATGTTAGCTTGCTAGCTATGATGATAAAATGCATGTACTGCTTAAAGAGAAAGTGTTTGAAATATACAAAATAATCTGAAATCCACTTCTCTTCAATGCATGCCTAATAGATTTTAATGATGTAATTATTTTTAATTTTTTATGTTGCTATATATTTTTAGAACCTGCCAAGTAAGAATATTTTTTAGAATTAGATGTAATGAGGTTATAATATTACTATAGCCTTTGGAATAATACCAATATAAGAAACAGTAGAAGAAAGTAATTGAATTTATGCCTTGAGCTACATGATGACTGTACAAACAGACTTCACAGAAAATTAAATTTCCTTGACTAGTGTTGTGGTTACAGTGGTATAATTCATGTTTCATAACTCTGAAGAAATAATGAAGACATTATAACCAGAAATGTGTCAATTTGAATAAATTTATTATGAATTGCTATGGTGTAAAAGCTCCCAATATGTTATAATAGAAGCCTACGTTCTTGCTTGAGAGCCAGCCAAACTGGGGTTTTAATATTTTAACAAATCACTTAATGGTAGATTTTCTCTCCAAATAAACAAAAGGAGAAATGTTCTGAAGGGACTGTGATAATAAAAGATATTAAAATATACCTTTTTTACTCCCCATGGAAACTCAAACAGCTTTTGCCTGAATCCAAGTTGCAATTAAGCAAACCTCAGCCCATGCAAGAATTAACTCCCTTCACCCCTTGCTGAACTGCAATTACATTTGGATTGAATGCAATATTCAATGGGCTACCTCCAGCTACACTGCAAAGTACCTTCTCCAAATAAAACCATGCAGGCTGGGGATGTTAATTGGATTTTAGTTAAGGGACTTGCACAAAGTCCAATATATCAGTAAGTTTCATGTACCACCCTCAGCGATACATCTTGGCTTTAATATGATTAATAGGTGGTATTGGCTCTGTGGCCAGGGCTTGACAAAATGCTAAAATGGGCTTGAGGCCTTGAAGAGCTACAAAAGGATGGAGAATCCTCAAGCTCCCTGTTAGTTCCGATTCTTGAAGAGTCTTTCAATGGTTTGAACTTTTACCAGAAGGCTTTTTGCCAGATTAGTTACTGTCTGTCTTCCCACAGCCCATAATGAGAACACAAAACCATAAAGCTACTACAGATTCTTTGTCGTGTGCTGTGGCAAATTGGACAGAAATGTGCCTGCATGCTTAGTCCATCTGTGGGATGGATATGTCATCTTGAGTGATCCGGTAGCACAGAAATCCAGTCATAAGAAAGTACACCAAGTTTATGTCTAGTGTGGATGTATAAAGATCTGGGCATTATAGAAAGGGGATGGGTTAGTTCAGTAGTTCTTCTTGATGGATAGGATGAAAGCTCAAGCGGGTTTGAAGCCTGAAAACTTCACTATTACTGTCTTATAAAATAAGTTCAAATAGTGGAAAAAAAAATAGAAAAAGAAAAGAAACATTCTGCTTTCTCATATTTCAATTCTGAGATAAGTATAATGGATTTGGATAAAGTTATGGAAGTGGAGGAGAACACTGAAGGCTGAATTTAAAAGGGCTGAATGGCTATAACAATTTTCTTAATTTTAGATATTATCTCAGTTTGTATTCCTGCTTCTCAAATGCTTCAGATACATCAAATGTTTAATTTCTTTGAAGTCAGGTGCAAATTATTTATGAACTTGTTCAGTCACCAGGATTTTTTTCATTCTCTCCCTGTTGTCCCCCCCCACTCAAGGGAAATTTTGTAAGACTTTTTGACTGTTAAATAGAATTTATAGAGTCACTAAGTATATTGTCTGGAATTATCTTGTAGGTTATTATTCATGTATTGTGTAATATCTCCTTCATAAATACACAAAAGTGAACTAGATGGTTGCTTACATTTAGTGTCATGAAATTTTTCTATTTGTCATGGTAAAATCATGACTATTAGAAAAAAAACACTTTTTAATTGAAGTAGAGTAGGAACTCAACAACTCCAGTGCACAGCTTCAATAAACATGAAATCAAAGGAAAAGGTACTTTCTTCTCCAGCTCAAAGGAAAAATGCCCTTTGGATGAGATTTAAAACTGATTTATTGTTTGAAGTAGCAAAGTATTAATGCGTTTTACCTTTTTTTGTTTTTAGAAACAAGAAACCTTCATTATTCAAAGAAGGACAGCTTGATTGTTAGAGTCCTAATTTTGGACTCAGAGTTTGCATTTCTTACTGAGCCACAAATTCCATCAGACTCTGAGAAAATCACTTAGCAAATTAATTGCATTGCCTAATTTTCAACAGCAGAGATGCTTAAGTAAGAAGACAGTTCTCCTTAGGTTTTCCATGTATTCAGAGGAAACAAAAAGTTATTCTGGGATGGTTGTCAGCGCTAAACACCCTGTGTTTTTTAGCTGACATCTGGAGTCTTCTGTTTCTCTCCTTAGTGATGACCAACCTAATATGACAAAGTTGTCTAAAGACAGGTAGTCTGAATACCCTCTTAGGGTTAATTTTTAAACATGTTCAGACACATAAAGATGCAAACATTTACTCATCCGTATGAAGGGAATAAATACATTAAAATGTTAGGTGCACTGATGTTGTGATAATTAGATCCATAATAAGTGCTGAGATTGGCATTGTTAGATAGCGTTCCTGAATTAGAGATTTGCATTAATAACCTTTTAATATAATAACTTCCAAGTAGTCAGCACAATGCTTTTAAAATATGAATGGTAGGTTGGCTTTCCAAAGGTTTATTGAATATCTCATTTCCTGAATATAGGTTTCTTGGAGTAACTCTTGAGACAGAGAAAATGACCTCCTCTGTGGGATTAATTCATTCCAAAAAGTAAAAAATGTCCTACCAGGTGATGTATTAAAATGGTGGCAGGTATGTTATCATACAGTGGCACTACCTTAGGAGTTCCAGCTGGACTGATAAGCATTTGTTTGGTTTCTGTCATTTGGCAGAAACATAATGACTCCATCATCAGGGTTCAGCAGAGCTTTCCGTTTCAGAGCCCATTTTCAAGGCATTCTAAATTTTACATGCACAGGTAGATTGATTTTGAAATTGCTTTGCTCAACCAGGGCTGGTGCAAATTTGGGAGTGCAAATCTGGGTAAGATTATTCCAGTGATTTTGGAAGAGAAAAATTCCTCCTTCCCTCACATGTATGCAGATATGCATATGAACACATTTCAAATTTCTTACTGTTCTCAGAATTAGAGAAAGATCTCCTTAGATCTGATGAAAGCTTTCAAAATCCAGTTTCACACTGCCGTATGCCTGATGTTCCTAGACTTTTTTTCTTAATGTCATGGATATTTTATTGCAAGCTGCACATTATAGAAGCAGAAATGAAAAAAATATGAGTGAAGTATAGGCACCTAAATGCAAGTGACTGATGACATATTTAATACCAAAAGATATCTGAAACATCCCCAGTGGATAGACCTGTGCGACACAGGCTGAACAGGAAACCTATGCCTTCTTAGGGCATGGCAGAATAGGGATCTAAATTGGAATGAAATGTCTGCATTTAGGCAAACAAATCTCTTTACATCAATTCTTCCAAAAACAGAATTCACTTTGTCTTTCCATTTTATATATCGGCCTTGTACTCTGATAACAAAAGTGAAGTGCTCCCTGACTTGAGTTTGACCAGGTAGGTTGTTTCTCTATGTCCAAAAGAAGTTTACATTTGACTTCCTCTTTCCATGTATCTGGAGATTCTTACTCTGCTTTGTCTGGTTCTACTGTTTTGGTGCCCTTGGCAGCAGCTCAGTAATGATTGAGACTTAGGTGTGGTGTGGCTGTTTGTGCAAAGTCATTTTAGCCCTACATTTCTTGTTGGTTTTAGTTTTTTGTGGTTAGTTTGGGTTTGTTTGGGGGCTTGGGGTTTTTTGTTGTTTTTTTTTTATAAAAGTGCTTGTATATTGTTTCCCAGGCCACAAAATGACTACTGTTAAAGGATCTTAAATCTGATTTCCCAACAACTCACATTACGCAAACTGAACGTCTACGTGCTGGATAAACACATGGAGCACCAGATAGCACAGTCAGCTGCCACCTTCCTTCCGTAATAATTACATGTTTTTGTGCAGTATTCTGAAGGCATGCACGGTCAGAAATTATGTTCTTTGTGTAAGGTGGAGTTCCAGAAATAGAGCTGTAAAAAGTATCAGCAGTACCCTGCTGTTGTGAAACATCGCCTGTTTAATTTATCCAAATGGTTAATAATTTATGTGATGTTTCAAGTCATCCACTTGTCAATTCCCTTCCAGAAGATTACATCTAGTGCAGTAGCTGTTGTGGAACCTAGGGTAGTTATGGACAAATGAACCACATAACACACTGCTGCAGTTATTTCTGAAAGTGAGCAGACAACCTTCAACTACCATTAGATGCAGCCGTAGCCACTGTAACCCCTGCACACGTCACATTCACCCTGGGCTATTACACTTCTCTCTAGGAAGGAACTCTAGGCCTCAGTTCAAGGCTGGCCAGCGCAGATTGCATCACCTAATGCATTGTTTATTACAGACGTTCTGTGTGACTGATTTCATGCAGCCCTAGTGCGAGGAGCAGAAGCCAGCGTGTCACATGGCTGACCTGCAGCTCACAAGCCCTACATGCCACTCAGTCAACCCTGCCCTGAATCTAATGATTTGTTCTTGGCTACAACAACATTTCAGAAATCACAAGCCCTTGATTTGATTTAATTTGATTGATTTGAAGGGTATCATTCTTATTCTAAAAAACCCTGCACAGGATTTAATTCCAATCTTGTGTTACAGTTCAAGGCAAAATTCCATCAGGGGGATGTTCTGACAGAGCTATCACAGGGAATCACAGAACTTGCTATTGAAATAGCAAACACTGTTGTCAAAGCTGGCAATAAAATCCATCTCTCTACTCAAATTTCTTACAAAAGTATGCTAAACTATTCATGCTTTTCAGTTGACTAAAAAATTCCTAAACCAAACAACAACAGAAAACACAAGTACAAATCTGCTTCTTGATGGGCAGTGCAGAAAAAGAGAATTTAGTCAGGGGAAACACTGGAGTGTTACTGTGCTGTGGTTTGTGGAACTGAACACTGAGTTTCAGATTAGATTGAAAAGCAGCTTGTGGAAATGGCTGAGACTGGTGGTACTGATTTAATCCCTGGGAACCTTCTCCTTACCTGCAATAAAAGATACACATTTTAACAATAATTCTAGATTTAAAATTCAATGCAAGCTGTAATAATTGGGAAGACTCCTCACAAAACATTCAACCACAGATACTTTTCAAAGACTTAGCACTACTGACAGGAAGTTAGCTAGTGGTATCTCCACTTGTGGTCAGTGGCTAAATTTGGCTCTCATTAAGTACTTGGGCCCATTTTCAAAGTTAAAAATGGGCTTTTGAAATGCTCAAGAAGGAGCAAGAATGCACAGCTCATTATATGAGGATCATATGTTCAACACATTTTAAGTCGGTTCAGATAACAAATACACATAAATTGGGGCATGCCTTTTTTACTGAACAAATGACCTTTTTCTTAGGGTGATCCTCTGTATCATTACTGTGGATGCAATTTATTTTGGGGGGCTTTTGGAGAAAATGTTTTATGGGGAGACAAGACTTATGCCTGGTTCTAGCAGTGCACTGGAAAAAGCAGCTTTTTCTGAGGCTTCAATCTAGCACTTGAGTAGAGATAATTCCTTTCTCCACTAGTTCAGCTACGACAAAAGATGGTGTAAAGGTATGGTATCAGTTCTCTCACGGCAGTGAAGCTTTCTATGGTAAAACCATTATACGTGCATTGTGATTATTTTGATAAAAGCAAGGGGGAATGTGTGGAAGGGTGACAAAAAATCCGACAAAAACCCTCTACAGTTTTCAAAGACAATCAGAGGTAGTTTGGATTTTTTTAAACCTCCACTTTGTCAGTAATAATTGTGAGTTTACTCTAATTAAAGGCATAATTTTGTCACAGTAATCAAGTGTTGTGATTCTAAATAGCATACAGGCTTTTGAGAACTGGAGAGCTTGATTTTCTGGAAGTGGGGTGCATACTGAATAGCTTGAGTCCATTGGGATTTTTCTCAATATATATTTTAATTTTACTTGGTAAACACCTGGACCTGAAAACGACTAAGAGAGATAAAAATGAAAGAGGGGAAAAAAGCCTACTGAGTTGAGTATTGAAGAATACACAGAAATTTAGTTTTAGGGAAATAGTAAATCTTAGAACAAGAACTACTGTGCTGCACAAGCACAGCAATATCAAAAACCACACTAGGCAGCTTAAGTGTATTTATGATGAAAAGGAAACCAAGTCACAGCTCAACAAATGTTTTGGTGTTGGGACGTAGCAGAAATCTACCAGTCTTTTAATATCAACTCTATTAACCGTTCAGAGATTACTGGGTTTTTTCTTGTTCAAAGAAGGAGTTAAAAAAGGTTACACTTGAGCAGATTCTAGGTCAAATGCTCTCAGATATCTTTAGCCAAGCTCAGGAAACCTTTCTTATTCTTACACTTGTTTGCAAAGAGAGAGAGAAAGTCAGGAGAACCTTTAGTTTCACATTCTCATCCATGCAACATTTCCAATGCTACACTGGAGCAATCACATAGGTCCTTCTGTGCCTCAGTATTCCACTGACTGTATTTCCCTCATGCAATGCTATTCCCAGAGAAAGCACTGGCAGCAGCAAGCATCAGGACAATCTCTGAGATATAGAAGAAAAATTAAGTCAATTTGTTGCCTAATACATACAAGTGAAATTATAATAGCATTACATTTTTGTTCATGTTTTCTAGAAGTGGCTTTATTGCTGTCATCACTAAATAGATTANTTTAGTCAATTTGGTGCCTAATTACTTCAATTGAAATTATAATAGCATTACATTTTTGTTCATGTTTTTCTAGAAGTGGCTTTATTGCTGTCATCACTAAATAGATTACCATGAAAGTCACTTTGAAAAATAAAATATTTAATTTATTTGCTATTATTCATTCTAGTTGTGGGGTTTTTTTATTTGCCTGGCATTTTAAAACAATTACATGACTAAGCCAAAGACACAAAAATGTGCCATGTATGTCAGGTTGCAGCTATGTAACAAGTTGCATACAATAGATGAAAAGTCAAAATATATTACTTTTTTCAGTGAACTTTTAAAATGCTAATGAATATCAGCATACAATTGCCACTTGCAGGTTTTATGCCTTCCTGATCTCAGTTTTCTACCTACAACACCTATACCAGTTGTTCTGCCTTCTATTTTTCTGAAGACAATGAGGTTTAACATGCCACAGTTATGCCTGTGAATCAATTAGTCAGAAAACCCCAGTGGCCTGGTCTCTGCAGTTTTGTGAAAGCATAACTGTTCACAAGCAATGAGCAAATCCAGTCAATTATCTGACACTGTAAAATTCCTGATATATTTGCCAGACTTTGTATATAAGAGCTGTTAATCGACTCAGAATTCTGCTGTCAGCGTAACAGAATGAGCTGTTCAGGGGACAAGGAATCCTTCATTTCATTGAAAATGAATGTCCTGCAAAATCATCTGTGACTCAGCCAAAATGAAAACCGTGAGTATTGCTTCTATGACAGGAAAATCTTTCTCCAGAATTGAAATCTTGGCTTGTGTGTGATGATTTTTTCAGTGGATTCAGGAAAACAGCAAAGCATTTGTGTCAAAACATTCTATATTTTCACCAGTCTGACATCTCAGTTACTGCCCCTGACCACGCCAAGGACAGTCGGAAGGTTGTCTTTACCAGGGGCTTTCAGTTTTTGACTGTCAAATTGTCTGACTTACACAGTGTTACCCACTCTGCTTGGTGCCATCAAACTGTTCTTCAATAGAGCAAGGGGTATTTTTATTTTGAAACAGGATGAACACTGGTAAGGACAGCCATGGAATTACCACAGGGGTTTTTGTGCACATAAAGCAGAGCACAAGCAGGCTGCTGCTGTGGAGCAGCCCTGGGCACGAGGGGAAACCTTTTCACGTTCTGCTGTCCTCCAAGCTGTGGCTGGACGTGGGTGCTGAGCCCGGCCGGGAGCCCGCCCTCCTCACGAGCCGCTTTTCTGGCACAAGATAACGGGTCTGTCCCCTGGCCTCGGTCATTCCGTTTCTCCAAGGCATAACCATAAATTCCCGCTGCACAGAGGGAGGTGTCAGTGCAGTTAATGATTTGTCAGGCCCGTCCGGCGGTGTGTGGCTGCAGCGGCCGCTGAGCGCGGTGCAGGAGGTCACGGGTCACGCCGGGGCAGCGCCGGCCGCGGAGCCCCAGCTCGGGCGAAGGCGCCGAGGGGCAGGGCGGGCAGAGACCGGGCCCGGGCCCGCTCC